>CANYLF013032773.1:0-18213 GCA_948193215.1 Bocquillonia castaneifolia
AAAATTAATTTGAAGGGCCAAAGTAAAAAAAGAGTGTGAGAAAAATATTTTATATAGGTATTGAAATGAATAAAAATAGTTTGAGAGGTCAAAGTTCAAAATCATATACAAATAAAGCCTAAAAAGTTTTTAACACATGTACTAAATTGTAAAAAAAAAAAGTTTGGAGGCCCCCTCACAATATATATGCCTCCGTCCTTGACAAGTAACTTAAATATATGAAAAAAATAATCTAAGGATCAACATTGAAATATACTAAATTTTACCTTGATATTGTTTTAAAGTTCGGCGCCATAGGACGCCCCTAACTCGGTCATTGCAGATGTTTTTGTGATTTTTTTAAAATTTATTTATTTATTTTGTGTGAAATATTAATAATAACATTCAAATAAATGAAAGCAATGAGAGGGATGGTGGATCAATTTTGGACAGAGGTCCCAAACAAGGGACATCCTTAATGTAGTGACAATTTGGTGGCTGGTCCTCTCTTCTCTCATGGAACACCACCAAAACGACCTTCATCAAGTCAAGTGTCATGCATCAAGGAGCATGTCTTACAGCTTTTCTAGCTTTTATCCCCACCAACCACCAGTAATTGGGTGCACACATATATATTCGGTTGAATGCATACTTTCACCCCTTAAACTTGTATAAAGTTTTTATTTTTTACATATCAAGTAATAATTAAACAAAATTGTATTAATTTCATTTCAATTTCACTTTATTTTTATTAAGTAGTATTACACATAGTTTAAATCATTCTTTTTTTTACATGAAAGTAATTTTTATGACTTTAAAATTATTTTGTGAATGATAAAAAATACTTTATTTATATAATATGTTAATTGAGTTTATTTTTGGTGTGTAATAAGTAAAAATTAAAACTTTGTATGTTTTTTTGATAATTGTTGTTATCTCTAGTATCCGGATCCCCATTTGAAGTCTCGACTAATCCCGATCGAGTGAGTTTTATTTGGAAGCACACTCTCCCCATGCGGTTCTAAGGATCGAACTTTCGACCTCCTGACGGAAAGTCTGTAAGCCTAAGTGGTTTTATCACTTGAATCACACCCCAAGTGTAAAACTTTGTATGTTTAATAGGTTAATTTTAAAGTTTATATGTGTAATAGGTCAAACATGTAAAGTTTGGGGGTGAAATTATGTATTTAGTCTATATATTTTCCAACCGGAATAATCATACTAATTAAACCGAAAACCTATAACTGATTTGGTCTGAAAAGGTTTAAAACCAAAAATCAAAAAAACCAGTACACAAACTGTTTAAATCAGTCAAAGAAATCAAATTATCATCAAAAACTATAACAATTAAAAATATATATTTTTTTTTATCCTATCAGTCGGACCGCTAATTGAATCATTAACCGGTGAACTATCCAGTTTTGTTTTTAAGACATGGCTGGATTTGCATGCTCACTGTGTTAGCCTAGGGACCATGGCTACATAATTTCATTTATTTTTCCTTTTCTTTTTGGTCATTTTTGTAGGAGCAATGAACTCTCTGCCATGCCACTAGATGATGAGTGAATTATTAGCTCAAACAAAAGCTTCAATTTGGCCCATTTCATCATGGGCCATATGAAATTCAGGAAATCCATTTATTGAGTCAATAATTTTATATAAATCCATTTATTGAGTCAATAATCTTATATATATACACACACACATACACACACATATATAAATATTTCTACTTCTAGTATATAATAGTCAAACAACATGCTACACCTCATAGATATTTATAACTAAAGATTACGATCATTTCATATCATATAAATTAAATTAAATGTGCCAACATGTACTAAATTAATACTGGTCAAGTAATTTATATATATAGACACATTGTCTAATTAAGTAAACTGATCAGTGTCAATTTCAGTTGATTAAAATTTTCATCATCTTCAATTGGGTTTTCGATACTAATGAAAATTTTCTCAACTCTATTGAAAGTTTGAATCTTTCTCTGCTCAATGAAAAGATTTCTCGGTACAAATTAATTTTCAGATAAATGGTAGCTATCACTAGATTTTTGTCTCCTGAGAAAAAAAAAAGGTTCTGAATCATTCGTCCCAACCCTCAAAGCAATTGTCCGAGGGGTGTAGCTCGGATGGCGAAGGTCTCCTTTGTAGGGTGGAAGGTTTCGAGAACTACCTGTCTCACACCCATGGGATTTATTTTCTTGGGTATTACATAAAGCTATAATGTATGAATATGGATACGGTGACACGGATAGAATACGATACGGATATGAAATACGTACATTTTTAAAAAATATAGTTACGATACATGAAGGATTTGTTTACATATATTATATAAATATTTAAAAATATATACTTAATTTTCATATATTTACTCACAAAATTTATAAAAACAACATAATAAATACCATATGCATTAAATTAATATAGCAACAATTAAAAAAAGATATGACATTAAAAGTAACAAAACATTTAAAATTTATTAAAGTAAAATTTTATCATCTAACTTTTAAATAATCAAGGTGCTTAATATAGTTTAAGAAGAAGAAAATACGTATAAATGTTCAATAATAAAAAAAACTGATTACAAAGAGTAGAAAAATATAAATTAATGAAAAAAAACTAATGGTTAGTTTTAAAATTTTACATAAGTTATTCTTAAAATTTTATTGTTTACTCTCTTCTATTATAACTTTTCGTTTTATTTTTAATTAAAATTTTTTTTAATAAAATTAAAATTTGTTTATATACCTGACACGGATAAAATATGTGTCAGATACGAGTGTCGAATTTTTTTTTAAATTTTTTTCAGACAAAATTTAATGTGTTTGATACGTGTTAGGTAAGCGTCGGACATATGCACGAGTCTGAAAAGTATCGGACACTGCATACTCTTTTGAGTGAAGTGTCGATGCTTCATAGATACAAGGTCTAGGACTTCATCGGTCGGATCTCACCAAAAATAAATGTGAAAATTCATACCCATGATTAGAAATATCACTAACACTAACAATATGAATAGTTCTGATCCCATAAGGCAGTCTAACAATAGGACACACCTCAAAAAAAACTCTCAAAGCAATTTGTATATTATATTTCTGTTAAAAAAAATTGTATTATATTCCGCGTGGCAATCAATGATGTTGCCAGGACTGACTTATATGCATGTTAATGGTTATGTTTTAGCTTAATTATTGAAAAATACCCAAACTTTTTAACTTTTAATAATTATATTACGAATTTTTAATAATTACATAGTAAATATTAATTTATTAATATTTTTTTAAAAACACTCTGCGATCACTTTTTCTGCTAAAAATATCACTGTAACTAATTTACAACTAAAAAAAAAATCAATGTAACTTGTCAGAATAATTTTTTTAATTTTTAAAAGATAAACTGACTCAAATATTATATGTTTGTTACTAAAAAGAGCTAAAATGTACTTATTTATTTTGAGTTATGTGTTCTAATTTTAGATAATAAGTTAAACATATATTATTATAAAAATAAAATTATATATTTTGACTATTAAGTATTCAACTAATTAATTTAATTTTTTTTATTTTTTTTAAAAAAAATTACAACAGTGAGTCAAAGAGTCATTTTTTGATTACAATATACATTTGAAAAAAATTGATTGATTAATATTTACTATGTAATTATTGACAGTTTGTAATATAACTGTTAAAAGCTAAAAAAAAATTGGATATTTTTTTGTAATTAAGCCTCATCTTTTCAATTTTTTTTGTTTTGTTTTGTTAACAATTCATTGATTAATCGATAAGAGACATGTAAAAATGCAAAGAAAGTCCATATTATATATATGAAGGCATCATTAATGCAGATTCCAATGTTTTCTGCTGATCTTTATTTCATTTTGCTTGAAGATCAGAAGGTTTTTCGATCTATTTTACTTATATAGGTAGGCCTAACACTAACTTATTATTTACTTGTGTTTCTTTATGATTTTTTCGAGATGGGTTTGATTTCTTTTTTTTAATGTTTCAGATGTGAATAAATTTAAAGATCATTGAGAGCTGGGGAGTTAAAGAAGAGTTCGTTCTTACAGTAATATTAATAATTAGCATAAGCTATGTCTATGCACAAGCAGCAGGAGAATAATAATAATAATAGTAATAATAATAATAATAATAATACAAGTGCACCATCAACACCGAGAGTTAGGCATCGCAGGCGTTCTAATGAGGTCACTTTTACTGCATTTTCTTGGTTGTGTTCTTATTGAAATTAGTATTTGATTAATACCATTTGTTAGTATATATATATATGGTTTAAGAAACACCAATAGATTTGCATGTTTTTTAATGCTGTTCATCAATGTCTTTTGCTAGGATTTGAAACCCTTATTCTGGTCTCATTCCTTCACTATTTTTTTGCTTTGATCTTTTTCAATTGAGTGTGTACTGTGTAGATGATAAGCAAAAAGAACTCAGAATTATTTTTGGTAATAAGTATTAGTGAAGATAAGAATTTAGTGCTGTGGTAATTTGCCGTCTAAATTGAGAAATTTAAGGCTAGATTTAATTTTTTTTATCACTTGATTTTGTGTTTGGTCTAAGAGTCCAAGGGAATAATATTCCTCATGAAGATCCATCTGGTATCTGGCATTGGGCAGCTTTCTTTGAGAAATTCTGCCGGGTGTTATTGTTCGTTTTGAATTAATGCATAGATGATTGGAATTTGCTATTTAAGTTGCAATATTTATGCTACTGTTTTTTGATGGCAGATTCCTAATGAGATAAACAAATCAAATGGGAACCATTTACTTGTAAATGACCAAAATAAGTACAAATCAATGTGGATCCGAGCATGCTCATCTTTGTGGATGCTCGGGGTCTTTCTTCTTAGTCTGTACTTGGGGCATCTGTACATTTGGGCAGCAGTGGTTGTTATCCAAATATTTATGGCTAGAGAGCTCTTCAATCTTCTCAGAAGGGCTCATGAAGATAGGCATCTTCCTGGATTTAGGCTCTTGAATTGGTAAGCAAGATTGTTAGTTTCTAGTTTTGCTCTCGTGTTGGACATTATGAAAGTAAAAGCCAAGTATAATATATGACGTAATAGACTGCAGAATCTGAAACACAAATGTATGATTTATTGCTCCAGGCACTTCTTTTTCACTGCGATGCTTTTCGTGTATGGCCGCATTATCAGCCAACGACTTGTCAACACAGTAACTTCTGATAAATTCTTCTATAAGCTTGTGAGCGGTTTTGTCAAGTATCAAATGGTCATATGCTACTTCTTATACATTGCAGGTTTGAACATTTATTGATGTAGTTCTTACTCCAGAGTTTATCATGAGTAGTGCACTTGTATATATTAAAGGGCAATTCGGTTCCATTGTTTGGGCTTATTTAACAAAGTTTCAAGAATCTGAGCTCCCTTAGACCTTGCTTTAGTTAAGCTTATCATGTCATATGCTGCCCTTTTTCTGTTACAGAGGGCTCGAGGTTTGCCATTCTTGATGCTGCAATCACTAAACAAAGGGTTTTATCTTTAATTTTTCAGGTTTTATGTGGTTCATTCTTACGTTGAAGAAGAAGATGTACAAGTATCAATTTAGCCAATATGCTTGGACACATATGATTCTCATTGTAGTGTTTACCCAGTCTGCTTTCACTGTAGCCAATATTTTTGAAGGGATTTTCTGGTAATATGAATTTCAATATTATAGTTCTTAGTTGTCCAGTTTATCTGATCTAGTATCAATTTATATCTACATTTCCTAACGCTCATCATTTTGTTTACTGCTATAATAATGGCTTAAATAGCAAGTTGTACTAGTATAAGTGTATGCATCTAGAATATCATAACTTGTGAGAAGGGTGAAAATTCGTAAGTACAGGGGACGAGTATATATAGCAAATCTGAGCATGTATGGATTATTTAAATGTAAAGTTATCTTAGTTCTTCTCCTTTTGATAGAAAACAACAGTCAAACTAAACTGACTGCAATGCTAGTTCTTTTCTTCCAAGTTATTTTATCTGTCAAGTTACAAATTATGTTTGTTGATGCCTGAGGGAGAAGTGATGATCCATTTGCAGGTTTCTTCTCCCTGCATCACTTATTGCTATCAATGATGTTGCCGCTTATTTCTTTGGTTTCTTTTTTGGAAAAACACCTTTGATCAAGTTATCTCCAAAGAAAACATGGGAAGGTTTTATTGGAGCATCAATTGCAACCATGATCTCAGCATTTGCAGTAAGCATCATTTATTCCTCAATTGACGCCTGACTCAGTTGTTGCAGAATTAGGAATGATAGGTTGAATATGAAGAGAAATAAACTTTTACATGATTACCTGAGTTCTTCTTCATTATTGGTTTTGGTCAATGTTACCATAATGTTGTGAAGTAATCATAAACAATGTGGACTAAATCAGAAGCTTAATCAGATTTACAATTCTGTACTCAGTTGTGAATACGCATTCATCCATCTCGATTATCTATATAAAATTTTTACACTAAATATTAAAAACGGCAAAGTATAATATGGCTTGTTGGCCTCATAGTAGTGATAGAAGGTTATTAACACCTAAAGAATTAGGATGTTAAGGAATAAGTCGGTTTTGTATTTGTCTTGATCAGTTCCTTTGTTTGTCTGAAATATGATTTTCCAACGATGAATCTGCAGTATGTATGAGCAGTGAATTTTAACTCCTGATGTTGTTATGTTCTGTGTTTATGACTTCAAAGATCCTTATCCAGTGTATATGTTAAAATTATATTTTCAGGTAGTTGCGTAGCTTATAAGAGCACATGTTAGAGATACAAAATGCTGCTTGTTCTTTTTTTTTTTCTTTCGCAGAATCATACTGCACAACGCATTTCATCTGAATTTGCTTTGTAAATTATGTCAGTTGCAAAAGAGAAAAAAAGATATAATAGCTAAATTAATGGCTATAGATTTTTCTTTTTCACAAAACATCATTGTTTTACAGTGGCAATTGACTGTATTTTCACTGTATCAGTTAGCAAACATAATGGGGCGTTTCCAGTGGCTGACTTGTCCAAGAAAGGTAAGCATCCTTTGAAAAGGCCAGATTACAAATGTCTTGAAACTTTTCTGTGCTGCTTCATATGTTTCTCATATTTATGGAAAGCTTGCAGGACTTATCAACAGGGTGGCTTCAGTGTGATCCTGGTCCACTATTTACACCAGAGCACTATTCTTTACCAGGATGGTTGCCTGCTTGGGTGAGTGAAAGATTTATAAAAGAAAAGTTTATAGATTATGTTTTATTTACTTTCTGAACTTACAATTTTTTACACTTGATAAATTCCTTTTAATTTAAAGATTTTTCTTGTTTTACAGTTTCCTTGGAAAGTGATATCAATATTGCCAATACAATGGCATGCTTTATGTTTGGGTTTATTTGCCTCAATTATAGCACCATTTGGAGGTTTTTTTGCTAGTGGTTTCAAGAGAGCTTTTAAGATCAAGGTAATCAGTTGAATGCATTAAGCCGATCAGAAGTTGTGGGGATTTTTCTCTAAATTTTTCAAATACTGATATTCTTCTGTCTCAACAATAAAGGACTTTGGGGATAGCATACCAGGACATGGTGGTTTTACTGATAGAATGGACTGTCAGGTACACTGCATATTTTTCGGAGATGACAGTATCTCACACTAATCTTAATTATTTGGATAGTTTTTATCAATTTATTGCGTGTTCCTTTTTAGCTGCTGAAGTTATAAGACGAAATTGCATATTGCAGATGATAATGGCCGTTTTCGCTTACATCTATCATCAGTCATTTGTTGTTCCAGAAGACTACTCAGTTGAGATGATTATGAATCAGGTAACTGTTTTATTTCATAGGTGTGGAAATGAGAGGTTTCCAGTCAAGTTCTTTGGTAGTTTTTTTATGCTTAATTCTAGACAGACCATTAATGTGTCAACTTTTTCTGATGTAGATAATGGGAAGCCTTACTCTGGAAGAGCAGCAAACTTTGTATATGAAACTCGGCCAAGCATTCCGGGACCGACAGTGGAGGCTGCATTGAAGCTTCTTGGACGTACGGCAGTTTCTACAGGTGCTACTCATAATATGGTGGTGCTTCTGTAGATTTAGGCAATAGTAGGAAGATTATGTAGGTGTGGTTTTGTGTTTTCATTAATTGATTATTCTTGTTTCTGTCTTCTGACTTGTGTATATTGTGTAGCTCAGCTTTTGAATTTTCTTTTTTGCCTTTTCTGAAATCGTGTTCTTGTGTTGACTGTACTAAAATTTTCACAATAACTAATGAAAGTTGCTGACTAATCTTCTAGCAATTAGCCCTACCATAGAATTTGATTGATAATGCATCTATTTTTCTCAAGCATTAAGCACTTTCAACACAAGCTTACAATTGATGGCATGAAACTGCATGTCTACTTTAATTCTTCATAGTGCTGTATTGAAAAGCTCTATTATATGAGAGATTCAGAAGAAACAAAATTTGGAGCACTAGGAACTCTCTAGTGTTATTTCTACAAGTAAAACGGAGTACTCTCCATCTCTCACTTTGTTATGTACTCAATCACTGCATGCTCTTTTAACCATTCAAGCACCTTTGCTCCCTCCAGTATCTCTTGTACCTGTCAATCCATAGAACAATGGCAATGTATATCAGCAAATTACAAGAACTGTTCTAGGAGAAATGAAGCCGTTAATCAAATAAGCCAACTGAGCTTTTGAAAATGGAAACATGAAAATATGCACTCTCTTATCAGAAAGGGAATCAGAACCCACAAAAAGAGTTGGCCGATAGATTGAAGTCTAAAAAATGTATACCGTTCTTAGAAAAGAAAAGTAAAACTAAATTAGATGCTGACACTATGCCCCAAATTAAAGAATAATTGAAGTGACAGTTAGAATAGATGCAACTTCCTCAGAAAGAAATAGTGGAGCAATGTGTATAGCTGCCCCTTTAGACTGTCCAGGATTTACAAGGCAGGACCATTGCAAGGGTTAGATAAATATTCGACCAAATAAATTAAAAGCGGAAGAATTTGCAACTATACTGACCTGATCCCTTACACTTTCCTCGTTGTATTCTTGTTTATGGCGTTTGAATTCAGCAATTGAATTCCCAACTTCTTTGACAAGCTCCTCTGTTGGAAACTGCATTACAATGCAACACACATGCATACAGATATTAATAGATTTCAAGGGTGGTCGCAATTCAAGAGGCTAGGCTAGTCAAATCAAGTTCAATGTGATTATATCTATTCATTCACAAGATAATTAGGCTGGTGCTTTTTTTTGTTTTTTCTTATGTAGAGTTTATATACAGACCACGAAGTCTGTAAAGCTGGGTTAATTGCTTCATACTCAATCGAACAACCATACCTGCAAATTTTCACGTTTAAATATTTCTCCAACCGCCAGATTTTGTTTTATCACCCTTGTTATGTTCTCCTTTTGGCTTTCTAGGTACTCATTAACTGCTTTTGGACTAGATAGAGAAGCCAACTGCTGCTCATTTAGTTTCATATTTGCCTGCACCAATGCAATACGAATAGAATCGGTGCATGCTTATGTGCAAATGTGAAAACAGTAGATGCCTAGAGTGATTAGCAGCCATGCCAGTTACCAAATAGACTGTAAAATTAAGAAACCAACCTGGATTTGGAGAAGTCTATCTCCATAAAGCTGCCTACCTTGTTCCTCAAACAAGGATTTTGGAATGTCAACCTCCACCATCTGCAAACGAATTGACATGAGATACTATAATAAACCAGACAATAGACTGTAATGACAAATCTATAAAGAAACAAATAATGGAGTATGCCAACTGTGAATACAACACACAGATACTCATCTTGATCAAGAGAGACTCATGCAAGATGCAGAAACCATTAAGCACAAATATAAAAACCTCCAGCGAAACCAAACCTGAGAATTGCCACTTTAGAACATGATACTAACCTTGCAAAGCTGGTCGAGAATTGCATTATCAGTTGCTTGGTCTTTTGCTGTTCTCTCCACTTCTAAGCATCTTTGCAACAACGATTCCTTGACCTGTCGAATTGCAGAGCAAGGTCTGATTGCCAATTTGAACTAAATGATTTAGATCAATGATTATTTTGAGATTTTGTGCCTGGATTACCTGCTCTAAGGTGGTGCACCCAGGAACAAGTTTGTCAGCAACAGAATCACCCAATTCCGGCAACTCTCTATAAAATAATTCCTTACATTCAACCTAGAAAGTAAAAAGAAAAAACAATAAGGAGAATATAACCCACTATATCTGTAAAGCAGTTTCAGAATTTCATGTGATTTGAAAAGCTCTCATTTTATATACAAAATTTCAATTTAAATGAAAAATGGAGAACTAAAATAAGTTTCAAAGTCAAGCAGATCCTTCCTTCTTAATTTACAGGACCAAGAGACATTCAACCATTTTAATTGCTACAGTTTCCTGGGCAAGACTATAGGCTTCTTTGTGGGACAAAAATGTGTGGAATAACCAAAAAAACTTCATTGTGGAGAGAGGAAAGCTAATATTTAGATTTTAGAGCTTATTTTAACTTTCACAATTTGGAAGAAAGTAGAGAATAAGAACAATATATATGTAGCCACACTAAAAAAATTGAAGAAATATTCTGAAAATGCATAAGCAATGATGAAACAAGACACCTACAAAAATATGAGATGACCTAACTTGTTATTTGTTCATGTTTTCAATTGTATGTTTATTTTTTATCCCACCATTTGGATTGAGAGGTGAACTGCAGAACAGAAGGGAACTCACAGTAAATTGAGCTTGAATGCCTCGAAGATTTTCTTGGTTCCATGTTTCAGGAAACACATATGGGAAGGACTTTGTTTCACCTGGTTGAATTCCAATTAGTGAATCAACAAAATCAGGAAGTAGTTTATCACCATCCTCTGTATCAAAGTGAAAACCTGAAAAGGAATGGCATTGAAGTAGCAATAAATAAGGAACTGAGACTGAAGGAAACAACTTGAAAATGAAAAAACTATATTGATGGAAAGAACCTAAGGGGAATTGGAAATAAATCTGGACTTCAAAAGACAAAAGTATAATATGTGCATCTAGTATCTTGACTAAAAATAAAAGCAGAAAAGAATAGAAACTAATGTTTTAATCTAAAAATACAATCATTAAAAAAATGACATGGAGATAGGAACATTCTTGGTTATGTCCCTGAACTATCTATAACATACAAAAACAAACATCCAGAAAAATAATAGCAAATGATAAAGCTAGAGGGTGTTACCAAATTTTTTTTATCTTGCATTTAGAATCTCAAATTTGACTATGCTTTCCTTGAATATCACATAGATCCTGGGCATGAATTTCTTCTAGGAAGTCCAAAATGGCCAATTAATATAGAAGTTAGAATGTAAGATTAAGCAGGTATTGGAAACCTTTAGTCTCTGCATCTTGAATATTTTCAACCTTTGATTTATCCTCATCAGTTTTTGTAGCTGAGATATCAATCACGGCAACATCACCAATCTGCATAAGTTTCAACATAAATTACAAACCTAGTGTAAGTACGAAAGGTAATATTACAAAGCAACCTTCTAAGCTCCAAATTCTTGAACTAATATTAGACCTTAAAAGTGCAGCTCTATGAAATTGAAGTACCTAAACAAGAATAAATAGATTCTAAAAAAACATAAATCATAAATTGGAAATCATACACAAAGACTAATTAATCGGGCTAGTCTCCAATTATTTTGGCAAGGCACGGTTACAGCTACTAATATGTTATAGATGTTGCCAGGTCCAAATCTTTTTTTCCAGGAGATAAAATCAGTACTAAGTCGATAGTACTTTCCAAAATGTAATGGGGTTAAAATAAAGTCTAATGTAGTTCCTCTTCAAGCCAAATGACATGATATTGCATTATAAAGTATTATTTTAATCCTCGCAACTTCATGTTAAGAGGTTATAGACATTAGCTAGAATTATGTTATGACTAATATGTAAAGCACGGGCCATAAGGAAATGCATTTTCAAGGAATTTCCAGAATTATAATTTGGTCTTAGATTAGAAATGCATGAGCTTCCCTTCATTGTTTCTGTGAACAGCAATACCCAGAAAAGAAAAGGAGCATACACTGTTGATTATCTATCAATCACAGCATAATTATACAAATAGTGCTAGCTCAACTTATTCATGAGTTTTTCCATCCAATTTATTTCTGAAAATAAGATTGTGGTAAACCTCAGGCCCATAAAATTTTATCAGAAAGGAGAAGATGAAATTAAAATAGACCCACTAAAACATTTTTACCTGTAGTCCTCTGCCAGTTACAATTCTCAAAGCACCAAGGGCCTTTTGACGGCGCTTTAATTCTCTTTCAGAAGCTGTTTTTGCATCTATGTCAGTATCTATTTCAACGACAATCTTCAAATTTTTGTATCCATTCTCTGGGATCCATCTGACTTCAGGTACCACATCAACAATAACATCATACCTGGACCATAAGTATTCTCAGAGATTAGTTTTAATAAATTTTATGAATTGCAGTATAGTGACACATACTTTCAAACTTCTTAAATAGCACCTTTTGCTTTAGCAACAAAGTAACAGAATAGAGGAGACCTGAGAACTATGTGTTTCATAAACCTGCCAGAGTAAGAGCATGCAACTGAGAGTTAAGAAGAAGATGTAACATGAAAAACCTGAAAGAGTTGAGTGAAGAATAGGCCTTCTCCATGTCAGAGAATTTGGTGGCAATGCGAACTGAGTCTCTCAGAGCCTTTCCAGTCACCTAAGAATCAAAAGACCAATAGGAGTATTTTTCTTTTAGATTATATTATAGATAATAGAAATATCTATTTACTATAGATAATCAAAATATTACAGACAATAAAAATGAGTAATTAGAATTAGAAAGTTTTTTTCCATTTTATTTGATATAATCTTTTTTCTTTTGGTAAAAGTTCAATAATAATGCACGAAACTGATATGGCACTTCAACAATGCAGCAACTGGTGGTTAAAAACATCATGTCCATGTCTCGCAGGGAAGAACAGTATTGAAAGAAATAATTGTAGACCTCAGATTGCTTGAAAGAGGTTCCAGGTTAAAAATAAATAAATAAATAAATAAAACTGAAAGAGGTTTCTGTAAATGCTCACATGTTATACATTTTGCCTAAAACAGTTCCTAACTTCAAAGGAAAATCCTGCAAAACTATATAAACAGCCCATCCACGATTGCGTAAGGAACGATCATAATTCATTGAAGCAAACTCAGAATCGTTGCTAACAATATGCATATAGAAATCAACTTGACATTTCTCGAAAAGAAAAGGAAAATTGATTATGTAAGCTAACATACCGCTGACATGGCATGTGGAAGTGTCCTCTTCAAAACAGATTCAACTGTAGCCTTCTGAACAATTTCCTTGCCAACATAACTTAGAAGGATACTCTCAGGCACATTCTTTCCAGGACGAAATCCAGGAATCTGCACTCCAAACCATATTATAATCAATCATTCTTCATTTCACATTCCCACTAGTATTAGAACTCAAGAAGCACACATTCTTCGCACTAAAAAGAAAAAAAAAAGGAACTGTTGTGGATGCATGTATCAATAAAGCATTATCCATCACCCCTCTCATAAAGACAAAAGTTTTACAAGGAAAACAAAGCAAGAGAATTTAGGTACAAACTATGCAAAAACCAAAACTTATCTGTAGATTAGTTTTTGTTTAAAATAGAAAATTCATATAATAATAGTTATCAATGCTTATTTTGCTTCTTAGCCCTTAAAAACAGAACTATAAAAGGATAAGAAAATTCAGTTTTTCTGCAATTTGCAACTACATTTGGAACAAAAAAAAAGGTAGCAAACCCAGAAAAGATGATTGAAAAGACAGAATAAGAATAACGACTTACCTTAGCTTGCTTCATGAATTCATTCATGACCCTTTTGTAACAATCATCACATACTGCAGGAGGTACTTCAACACTCAATCTCAACTGTCAAAAAAAGATTGAAACTTTAACAAATTAAACATGTAACAAATGCACAATTAGAACTCTAATCACCATACAAATCACAATGTTTAACCAACAAAAAAAAAAAAGAAGGAAGAGTAAAGAAAAGGACTGACTGTTGAATTGGGCTCAGGGGTCTCAGTAACTTTAATATCAGCAGGAAGCTTATCATTCACGGGTCCAGCTGCCACAGAAGAAGAAGAAGAAGCTGACTTACGTGCACATACAAGAAATGATGGATCTTTTTCATGGGTTTGAAGGGAAATTGATGAGAGTTCACTAAAACTGAATGAATTCTTTAATTGTAAGGGATGGGTTCTATTAAGAGTGAAAGAAAGATGACATCTTTTATCAAGAAATTGAGAGTTTCGTTGAAATAGGTTCCGATTCAGAATGGTTCTTGACCTTATGCAAAGCTCCATTACTATATTTTTACTACAGCTTCAAAAACTACTAGCAGTAGCTGTTTTATCAATGGAGATATGGATATGGAAGCTCTTGCAGAAAAGTATCTTTCAAAAATATTATCTGTAAAAAACGGTGAGTTTTGTACTAACAGACAAGACAAGTAATGGCGCAAGATGCAAAACGACACCGTTATGCACATACAGTAGTTTTTTTAATTAAAATCATAATAAATATAGGATTTCTTTTTTCTTTCCATAATTTAACAACTCGTTCGAACTTCTATTTTTTTAATAGTTTCCATTTATTTTACAAAAATTAGCTAAAACCATTCGCTTTTGAGGAAAATATACAAAGAAAATTTCAATTTGTTATTATGCATAATAAATTAAATAGAAATCAAAACAAATTTCAAAATTTCAAAATTAATATGGATGTTAAAATATTTGAGTCCACATAATTAAAAATACTTAATAGGCAAAAGGCACAAATAAACCCCTAAATTATAGTGAGAATCTCAGTTAAACTCATAAACTTCAAACTGTCTTATTTTGACCTTTAAAACTTTAAAAATAGTATAAATATACCCATACCTCTAATAAAAGTCAGTAAAAACTAACATTTTTATAGAATATGACTCATTAGTGTGTGATGTGTATTAATAACAGCTAAAAAAATAACGGTTGTAAAATTTTTTTTTATCTCATATTAGTTGTTTTATATACCACAATCACGCACTAATGAGTTTCATTTTATAGTATGATTAGATTTTATTAATTTTTATTAGAGGTATGGGTATTTTTACATGATTTTTAAAATTTTAAGAATTAAATTGAGACACTTTGAAGTTTAAGGATTTAACTAAGATTTTCACTATAGTTTAAGAGCTCATTTGTACCTTTTGCCTACCTAACACTATATCGAACGGAATTCTTTTTTTTTTTTTTAACAAAATATTGAATTGAATTAATAATTGAAAAATGCTACATGGCCCGTTAGTTTTGTCCCACATTTAGTCCCGTTTATATAACCACCCACGATATTGACACCTTTTCTTTTTGTTTTATTAAATTTACAACTCTTTTTTTATTATTTTTAATGAAGGGTTTAAATGTAATGTTACATTAACCTACTTTATTAACATTCTCCCATTCTAGTGTTCCGCGATTCTCTTTCATCTCTTCCCATTTCAGATCTCACTAATACTCTTATACCTTAAACCTTTTCTTTTACTATCAAATTAATTTATAACCTTTTGGCCATTATATAACAAGAGCCAGCTCTGTTGATCATCATATCATCGAAGTCAGGGTAAGCTTTGTTGATTGTGACTTACTATTATTATTTTTTAATTCTTCTCTATTCTCTTTTAATATTTTATATTTTTTTTAATTCTTATTCATTGAAATTACAAAATTTAGTTAATAATCAAATATAAAAATCATATTTCAACTGATAACAAACGCATTAATACATTTGTTTTCTCTGATTTGCTTTCTCTGCTTTAATAAATTTGTTTTCAGTTCAAAAAAAACAAACGCATTTATGAATTTTTTTATATTTATAGTTTTATAATTTTTTATAAAGTAAAATAGATTACATTCTTTTTCCAATTATACTGATTTAAAATTTTAACTTATAGGACATGGAGGACAACTCTCAAGATACCATCAGTGATACTTTGCTAAGTGAAAATAGCAATGATCACAATAATAATAATATGGAAATATTACATGGTGGTGAATTGCTTCAAGAACCTAAGATCAGAATGATGTTTAGCTCTCAAGATGAAGCATTTGATTATTATTCAAATTATGCAAAGCAAGAAGGATTTGGCATATGTAAGAGGTCCTCAAAACGGAGAGAGGATGGAAATGTTAAATATTTTTGTTTTGCATGTGCAAAGTCAAGGAAACGTGTGTCTACTTCTAAAAATTTATTCAAGCCCCATCTTTCAACAAAAACAGGTTGCAAAGCTAAATTGAGATTTAAGGTATGCTCTAATGGTAGTGTTGAATTTACAATTACGATGCTTGATCATGATCATCTTTTGAGTCGAGGAAAAACCTGACACTTTAGATGTAATAAGAAGTTAGAAGAACACAAAGGAGGCTTGAATTAAATGATCAAGCTGGAATTAATGTAAGTAAAAATTTCCATTCTCTTGTTGTTCAAGCCGGAGGATACAAAAATTTAACATTTGGGGAAAAAGAATGTCGAAATTATATTGAAAAGGTTAGGAGAACAAGACTTGGTATGAAAGATGCCGAAGCAATTTGTAAGTATTTTGCTGAGACACAGAATGATGATCCAAATTTTTTTTACAAAACTGGTGTTGATGAAAACTATCGATTGATATTTTGGGCTGATGGATGAAGTATAGCAAGTCTTTTGGAGATGTTATCACATTTGATACTACTTATCTCACTAATAAGTACGATATGCCTTTTGCTCCTCTTGTAGGAGTGAATCATCATGGGCAATCAATTTTGTTAGGTTGTGGATTATTGACTTAGGAAGATACTGAATCATTTGTATGGTTGTTTGAGTTATGGTTAAAATGTATGTCTGGTTGTTCTCCTAAAGCTATAATTATTGATCAATGCAAAGCTATGCAAAATGAAATTGTGATAGTTTTTCCTAGTGCTCAACATAGGTGGTGTTTATGGCATATAATGAAAAAGATTCTTGAAAAATTAAAAGGTTATTCCGAATATGAAGGAATTAAGTTTGTTTTACAAGAAATTGTTTATGATTCATTAACAGAAGTTGAATTTGAAGATAGTCGGCTACTAATGATTGAAAGCTATGATTTGTCTAGCAATGAGTGGTCGAAGGGATTATATAATGATCGACATCGGTGGGCTCCTGTTTTTGTCAAAAATTCATTTTGTACAGGTATGTCAATGACACAACATAGTGAAAGTATGAATGCTTTCTTTGATGGGTATGTTAACTCCAAAACTACATTAAAGCAATTTATTGAACAATATGATAATGCATTAAAAAGTAAAGTGGAAGAGGAGAACCTGGCAGATTATGATTCCTTCAATTCTTGTTATGAATGTATAAGTAATTATGAAATTGAAAAGCAGTTCCAAAGAGTTTATACGAATGCAAAGTTTAGAGAGTTTCAAGAGGAACTAAAAGAAAAGTTTTATTGTTATCCATCTTTTACTGAAAGTAACAATTCCACTTATCTTCATAAAGTTACAGAAGATGTGAAAATTGTTACTTTCATGGCCTTTGAGGACTCTTCACATGAGGTAATGTATCAATCATCCCACTATAGTGATAATGATAATGATGATGATGAATGTGAAAAGCTAAAAATGATTGAGGCTTTGAATAATAAGTGCAATTTGTTTTTTACAAAAATGAAATTTTATAAAGAAAAATGCACCAATCATGAAAAGGAAATGGAGGAACTCAAGATGATTGTAAATTCTCTTAAGTCATCAAATGATGAACTCAAAA
The DNA here is from genome assembly GCA_948193215.1 of Bocquillonia castaneifolia. Classification (NCBI taxonomy): domain Eukaryota; kingdom Viridiplantae; phylum Streptophyta; class Magnoliopsida; order Malpighiales; family Euphorbiaceae; genus Bocquillonia; species Bocquillonia castaneifolia. The sequence goes on from CANYLF013032773.1 coordinate 17,882, forward strand.
AGGATTTACAAGGTAACTTGATTGCTCTATCTTCAATGGAGACTCTTGAAAAAGAAAATGATACATTAAAGAAAGAGCTAGAGGGTGTGAATAACACTATCTCTAAATTTCACAAGAGAAAGGGGAATTTGGACAATCTTTTGATGTCTCAAAGATCCACCTCTACCAAGAATGGACTTGGTTATGAGGGAGCATCTACCTCATCAACTAAACCCATGGTGTTTGTGAAATCCTCCACCATCCAAACCTCATCATTGGATGCCCCTAAGGTTGAACCTAAAGCTTCAAAGGCATCAACCAAAGGGAAGCCTAATCACATTCATCACAATGAG
>CANYLF013035314.1:0-20589 GCA_948193215.1 Bocquillonia castaneifolia
CCAAGGACTATCTTGGGAAATTTGCATCCAAAACGGATGTGGGAGTATTTTTAGGCTATTCCACTTCAAGCAAAGCTTATAGAGTCTTTAATAAAAGAACTCTAGTTGTTGAAGAATCCATGCATGTTACCTTTGATGAAATAAGTAAACTTGATCTTGTGAAAAGTAGTGTTTCTTGTGATGATGTTGCAGGTGGACTTGAAGAGCTTAACATAGGAGAAAATGCATCTCAAAGTTCAAAGGAGCTTGATAAGGACATAGAACCACAAGAACAACATGCATTGGATGGGGATAATGATGATCAAGCACATGTGGATCACAAACAAGTGCATGGAGATCTTCTAAGAGCATGGACCTTCTTTAAAGATCATCCTAAGGACAACATCATTGGTGAGACATCTAAGGGTGTAAGTACTCGAAACCAACTTAAGCTCTTAGATTCTAATCTTGCTTTCCTATCTCAAATTGAGCCTAAAAATGTTGATGAGGCCCTCAATAAGAAGAGTTGGGTACTTGCTATGTAAGAGGAACTCAATCAATTTGAGAGGAATAAGGTTTGGGACTTAGTGCCTAGACTTAAGGATCATCCAATTATTGGTACTAAATGGGTTTTTAGGAATAAATTGGATGAGAAAGGTCAAGTCACTAGGAACAATGCCCGATTGGTTGCCAAAGGGTACAACCATGAGGAAGGCATTGACTATGACGAGACCTTTGCACCCGTTACAAGATTAGAAGCCATTAGAATTCTTCTAGCATTTGCATCTTTCATGGATTTTAAATTGTTTCAAATGGATGTCAAAAGTGCTTTTTTAAATGGTTTCATTGAAGAGGAAGTATATGTTGAACAACCTCCCAGTTTTGAAAATTTTGATTTTCCAAAACATGTTTTCAAACTTACTGAGGCCTTATATGGATTAAAACAAGCTCCTAGGGCTTGGTATGAAAGGCTTAGTAAGTTTCTTTGTGAAAATGGTTTTACAAAAGGGAAGGTTGATACTACTCTCTTCATAAAAAGACATAAGCATGACATACTCATTGTCCAAATTTATGTTGATAATATCATATTTGGTGCTACTAATGAGAGTTTATGCAAGGAATTTGCTAAGTGCATGACTAGGGAATTTGAGATGATCATGATGGGAGAGCTCAAATTGTTCTTGGGATTGCAAATCAAGTAAGGAAAAGATGGCATCTTCATCAACCAAGCCAAATACAATAAAGAACTTCTCAAACGGTTTGGGATGGAAGGATGCAAAGCTAGCAAAACTCCAATGAGCACTACAATGAAGTTGGACAAGGATGAAAAAGGTAAATGTGTAGATGAGAAAAAGTATAGAGGTATGACTGGTTCACTTCTTTACTTAACTTCATCTATACCTGATATTATGTATGTTACATGCTTATGTGCACGTTTTCAATCATGTCCTAAAGAGTTTCATATGCATGCAGTCAAAAGGATTTTGAAATATATGCATGGCACTATGCATTTAGGATTATGATATCCTAGGAGTGTTGCTTTTGATTTAGTTGCATACTCAGATTCGGATTATGCAAGTAGTTTGTTGGATAGGAAGAGTTCCTCCGGTACTTGTCAATTATTTGGCAATTGCTTAGTTTCTTAGTGTTCCAAGAAACAAGTTAGTGCTGCTTTGTCAACCGCCGAAGCCAAATATGTAATGGCAGGTTGTTGTGGATCACAAGTCTTGTGGATGAAACAACAATTAAGAGACTTTGATCTAGATGTTGGTTGCATTCCCATCAAATGTGACAACACTAGTGCCATCAATCTCTCAAAGAACCCCATCCAACACTCTAGGAGCAAGCTCATAGAAATTAGACATCATTTCCTTAGCGATTATGTGCAAAAGGGTGATGTAGTATTAGAATTTATTAATACTACTAACCAATTGGCTGATATTTTCACAAAACCTCTCAATGAAGAACGTATGAGCTTCATTAAGAGTGAGTTAGGGATGCTAGATGGAAGCACCCTTTAATTTTCATGTTTTTCCTTTGTAATCCCTTCATTTATATGTAATAGACATGGTTTTGCTCCTTGATCTTGCTTCTCATAAGTTTAAGGGAGTAAATCTAAGTCACACAACAAGTTTGGAACACCTTGAAGCTTGGAAAATTGTTTTTAAATCTTAAAACCTTTTAAAAAGTTTTTAACTTGTAATTCACGGACGTGACCTCCCCAATCGCGAATGTGACATTACTGATTTCCAACTATTTTCTCTGTTTCTTTAATCGCAGGCGTGATTTGCATCATCGCACCCGTGACCTAAAATAACTTTCATGAAATACTAAATAATTCAACATCGCAGACGCGACCAGCATGGTCGCACCCGCGATCTTATGTCCAGAAAAATCAGTTTTCTTAAAGTTCATTTCATCAAAATCACCGGCGCGATATATGCAATCACGTCCGTGAAATTTCAAAATTTTTGACTGTTACTGATATTTTAAAAGCTTGGGCCTTGACCTCCTATATCCCGCCCGCTATTAACACAGTTTTTCAAATTTTCTAGCCGTTACTAGCCATTGGAAAACGAATAGTTGGGCAATTTTCTGAGATTTTCAAGCCCTCTAGTGTTCCAACTTGCTTATATATATCCCCATTGCATATATGAAAGGGTTTACAACCTCCTTCTATCAATTTCAAAGCTTTTAGGACATTTTCTCTTCTACTCCTCCCTCTTTAGCACCTTGAAATTCAATTTTATTGAGCATAATCTGCTTTCATACATATATCATGGACAAAAGACAAACTAGAAGCCAAAAAGGAAAGGAAAAAGCCCAAGAATCACCTCCTCCTTACTCAAAAAGGCATAGAACCGGCATCTCCATTCAAGAACCAGGCTCTAGTCCTTCCATTCCTCAACAACAACCTCAAACTCAATAGCAAACTGCCCCTACTTCTTCAAATCCCATGGAAGCTATGTTTGAGACTCTAACCATTGAAGAAAAGGTTAGATGCAGAACCATTATGGGAATGGAATTTGCTAAAACTAGGACCCTTGAATGTGTCTCTGTTGGGATGTTAGGGGTTAGGGATGAAGTTTTACAACTTTTAAAGAACTTGTCCTTTCTCAAGTTTACAAGGCCTATCTACCCCAGGTATAAAAACCTCACCTATGAATTTCTCTCTTCCTTGGGGGTAAATAAGAAGTTGGGAGGGGATTTAGGGTACTATGGGATGAGCTTCAAGTTATTTGAAAGAAAGCTAACCATAAAGAAGTAACAGATGGATGAATGCTTTGGCTTCTCTTCGACTAGGATAGCTACCTTTAATGAATCCTCCATGGACATTCCAGAGTTTTGGAGAGAAATAGCCTGTACTCCAAAGTTTCGGGCTTCCCATTCTCAAGCCAAGAGCCTCAAAACACTTTCCCTCTTTATCCTTCACAAGGCAATTGTCAACTCTGTTTTTGCCAAGAAGGAGGGCAACGACAAAATATCCCAAAAAGACTTGCTTTTCCTCCATTGTGCTGTTAAATAGGAACCCATTCAAGCCGTCTTCTTCTTCATTAACCATCTTCTTCACCTCCAAAATGCCAAAACAGGTGCAATTGTGATTGGCTCTTTATCACTCACATTGCCTATTTTCTTCACTTTGACTGCTCCAAACCCCAAACCTATCCTCTTTCCCATGGTTTCTCAGTGGATTTGGGCATAATGGACCTTGACCACTTTGTCAAGAAGGTCAACATAGTGAGAAAGCAACAAGATGGAACGTATCTCTATTTGGGTGGTGTAACTGATGAGGAAAGGGAGGCTAGACTAAAAGAGAGGGAAGACAAAGCAAGAGAAGAGAGGGAAGCAAGAGAAAGGGTAAGAGAAGAAGAATCAAGGGCTATCCAAGAAGGAGAAGGGGAAGGAATTCCTCTTGGTGAAGACATTCCCATTCCCTCCATTCAGATTAGGGACTTGAGACAAGAAGAGATTTCTCAATCCACCCTCATGGACATCCTGGCCTCTCTTAAGAGGATTGAGGACAAGCTTGAAGCCCAAGAGGCATTTAACAAGAAGTTTGAGGTTCGAATGGATGACCAAGATGAAGATTTAACCTCTCTCCATTAAGACCTTCAAGCCATTCACACCAAGCTTAGGATGGACCCTTGTGATCATTAGGATTTCTAGACCTACTTGGCCTTAGTGTGTCTTATGTCCATCTTAGGCTTCTTCATCTCTTGCATATCATTCACATTTGCATTTTTTTTTCATTTTATCTCTTTGTTTCCATCACATGCATATTCATTATCTTTTTTATGTTTCTTTGTAGTCATTCATAACTCTTGTAATGAATAAAGCTTAATTCTTAATGAATATCCTTTTATTTAATTATTGCTCCTTTTATGTTATTTTTCATATTGTGCTTTTGAGTTGACAAAGAGGGAGAAATCTCCTTGTTTTATGTTATTTCAAAACCTTGCACAAGTTGAGGGGGAGCAATTCCATCAACTCACACACTTAACCCCATTTTTTTTAGTTTTTGAACTTAGTACTTATTTTGGTTATCAAACTCAAAAAGGGGGAGATTGTTGGCCTTAGTGGCATCAATCCATCTTATTTTGAGTTTAACAACCTTTTATCTATGTCTAACTAAGTTCCCAAGTGTGTAAGTTGCCTTTCATAAAGCAAAAATCTAGGTTTAGAAGAATCCTATAATTCGTGCCTGTGATCAGGCAGATCGCGTACGTGGCATTATATCACGCACGCGATATTAGAATCGCCCCTGCCACTATCGACATATCACTCTCGTAACATTCAAATCACGCCCAGGACAAAGGATATACTTTTGGTCAAATCTTAGAAGGTTCTGGATCCTTGGATCGCGCCCACGATGAGTCAAATCACAGTAGTGATTTGATGGAATAGAAGATTGCATTTGAAGGATTCTCTGGTCACTAAGATCATGCCCATGACACATTAAATCATACCCACGATTTAATCAAACAAGAAGCCATTCTTAAGGGATTCTTTAGATCGTTATATTGTGCCTGTGATGGAGAAGATCACCCCTATGACTTCAGAAAAGATCTTAGGAAAAACTAGCCGTTGAAGAAGCTTTATGAACATCGAGCCCATGAGACCTTGTACCGTACCCACAATCTGACAGTTTTCAGTGCATTTAATGCAAAAATAACTAGACATTAGAGACACTTGTGGGGTTGTTTCTACCAGCTAGTTTTGGGTATTTTGGCTAGAAATACCCTTCATAAATGTCCCTCAACCAAGTACATTAATTCTTTGATAGCCAAACTCTTGAAAATTTATTTCTCATCTTTGTAATTAATTCTTGTTTGGTTTTGGGTAGCTAGAACTCTAGAGCATTTGTTGCTTGGGTTGAGTTAATTAGTTATCCATTGTACTAGTGTCAATTCTTTGTGAGTTGGGGAAACACTAGTGTTGGTTTGGTGAGTTAGCCATTTGTAAAACTCATTGTAAAGGTTTGGGATAGCCTTGAAATCCCTTGTGTAACATTTGTGGTTTAGTGGAACGCCAAAGAGGTCTTTAGGAGAGTGGATGTAGGACAAGTTAGGTCCGAACCACTATAAAATCCTTTGGTGTTCATTCTACTTCATCTTAATTCCTTCTAAAATTTTTAATTCCGCACCAATTCACCCCCCTCTTGGTATTTCAATATGTACATTTTATGAATGATTTATACATCATTTGCATATTAAATGAAGAATTAGAATATACATTTAATGAATGATTTATGCATGATTTGATGCTTTGTTGGCTGCCAAAGTTAGAAACAAATAATGCATGCAAGAACTTAGATGACTGAGTTAGGAAACGTACCTGTTATTACATCTTGTAGGGATATAAGACTACTTTTACTTATAATGGGAACTTCTCCAAAGTTCGAGCGGTTTGGAGAGGATTACCTCTAGATGTGCAGGCATTAGTGTTGTAGGTTGGATTTTTCCCTTTGCTTTCCACATTTCCTGAGAATATGTATGACCATATGAGCTATCCCTGTGATTGCCGTTCCATGTAGGCATTGATGGAGCGATGGTTTGCTCCTACCCACACCTTCCAGTTGCCATGTGGGGAGTATACACTGTCTCCGGCTTCTTTTTCTACTATTATTGGGCTAGCATGTGATGGTGAGAGGATATTCTGGGACGGTGGGATATACTCTATTCATCGTGACATACAAAATGAGTACATTCTCCAAATGTTGGGCATGGTTCCAAGGTGAAAGAGCCTTAGGAAGCTCTATGCTGATGCACTAACGAGACATCTACTGAGTTATCGACCAGAGTTTGATTGGCAATTTGGTTAGATGGCTCGTGTTTTCATCCTTTACTTGTTGGGTAGCACTATCTTCTACGACACCAATTCTACCATCAGCTTATAATTATTAGGGACTTTGATCAGATGAGTAGGTATGATTGGGGCTCCCCTACTTTGGCCTATCTGTATATTTGCATGGATAGGATTTCTTATGGTGCGGTGAAGTTCTGCTGCTTTTGGCACACCACTCATGTGAGTTGCTTTGACTTTTGCTTTATTCTCTTTTGCTTTACTTACCATGTGCTAATCTAACCCTTCTTTTTGCAGGTCTGGGCTATTGAGTTGGGCTTGATTTGTTAGCTCTTTCCTCTTCAGCCTCGCCCTGCATTCCCTATCCTCAGGCGTTGGGGCTTGCAGCGATTGTGTATTCAGTCGGCTGATGTTGATGTTCATCGTGCGTTTCTTAACTCGCTGACTGCTTTTAGGGTAAAACAAATAGAAACAACTTTGTTAGCTTAAAGCAATTGACATGAGTTTGAAATACTTACCTTGTTTCCTTTTGTTTCAGCTTGACAGACAGCGGTTAGGCCAGATGGAGGGATTCCCGCCCTATGTCACTTCATCTTTGCCAAAGGACGACATGGGGATCCTTCTAGAGGGTCCTGGGCTTAGGATGTGGTTTCTTGGAGAGAGGTCTTGCCACCAGTATTCATCTAGATTTCGGAGGAGGCCACATGACCCTCCCTTTGAGATGTTCTGGGGACATGAGTTGATGAACGGTGCTCTGACCATAACTCTTGATGGCCTTGAGTGTGTGTTTTTTCTTTCTTATTCTAAGGACTACACTATGTTCTTACGCTCTAGGTGCCTTCCAGAATTGCCTTTGTCTCCCAGGATGCTTGCTAAGGTATCATTTCATCCTTTCTACTTCTTTATACATCACGCCTTGATTGCATGATCTACAACTTTTTCTTTATAGGTGTCCATGGGAGTAGTGACTTTCTCTGAGTCTAGTTCTGATGAGGATCAAGATGAAGGAGATTTTGAGGGTTCTAGTGATGATGATGATGCCCCAGCCCCATGCCAGATGTTCCCAGACTGAGCTGTAGGACTCGTGCTTATACTAGAGGAATGATTTCGAGTCCTGAGGTTGCTAGACCTTATCAGTCTAGACATACTTCTAGCAGCTGTGATGATGTTGTACCAGGCCATATCACTGAGTTTCCTGGACTATTTGTTCATCATAGAACTGTCACTACTATGGTTGAGCATACTTTTCGTCCTGCTGTCGATCCTTTGATTTTTTATATAGCTGGATGTACTCATGTAAGCCTCTTTGGCTTTGCTTCACTCATTTGCATTTGCATTTGAATTCTAACCCTTCTTTCTTTCCGAAGTTCCTGTTGATGAGGTTTCCTATCTAGCATCATACTTTCAGGTCAGCAAGGCCTATTTAGTGGAGACTTGTGATACTTGGGGACAGGCCCATCATCTTTCTTGCAGGATGGTTGCTGAGTTGAAGGTTCAGCTTGCTGCTTTAGGCATTCCAGCTAGAGGAGCTAGTGTGGATCAGAGAGATAATGATCAGAAGGCCGGTGATGAGGCTGGCAGTTAGCTGGTTGATGAGGAAGAGGAAGATGATGAGGATTCTGAGGAGTCAAAAGAGTTTGAGGAGAAGGAGGAGGAGGATGAGTAGATGTTCTCATTTCTATTTCAAAACTTCTTTAGGCATTAAATCTTGCTTTTAGACTATGATATGTACCTGCACCTTATACATTTGGTACAAAATTGCGGATGTATGCATGATTTCTAGTTATTATGGATGCGTGTATGCATGTTTTCCTTAACAAATGTTAGCAAATGTATGAAAATTTTCCAACTAATACAAATGTATGCAAATTTGGTAGTTTATGTATCCATGATTATCTTTCTTATGCTTTCTAACATGAATGTATGAAATGCCGTGCATAGAATCCTCCTAGAACTTTAAAAATCTGCGTCGATCATCAAATCATCAAGGGAAATAGTGCCAGGGTTCAACGCCACTCTTGGAAGTGGCGTTTGCCACCAACGCCACTAAGGGAATGGCGTTGGTTTGCAATGCCACTCTTGGGACTTGCGTTGGTCCACAAACACCACTCCCTCATTTTTAGGCTTTTCTTATGATTTTTCATTCTGTTTTGACTCCTTTTTGAACCCAAACTTCCCTAAACCTCGTGGGTTATAAATAGAACTCCTAGGGTAGATTAGAAACGCCAAAAAATACTGAATAAACTTTTTTAAAGCATCCCCTAATCAAAGAGATGTTCCAAAAGTCATCCAACACCCTTAGAATGCATCTAGGAAGTAGGGAAACAGAAGTCTAGAATTCTTTGGATCAATACCACCTTATGGAATTCAAAGCTTTCCTGAATTTCCCGTTTAACATCAAGCTTCTGCATGCGGCTGCCGAGTGCTGGAGCATCGAACACCATGTCTTTTGTTTCAACGAAGTTGAGCTATGCCATATGTTTGAAGAGTTCGAAGGTATTCTAAACAAAATACATCACTCCAATGCTCCTCTAGAATTACCTTCTATTTATAGTCAAACTCCAGAATCCTTGGCTGGTTTCTTTGGAATAACTCTAGGTCAGATACTTCCCTGTGTCGATGGCCAATCCCTCTTAACTTACAAGTTGCTAGAGTTAGGGAGTTCTAAGTCAAAGAATAGCAGATCTTAGCAGAGAATCACTAGTTTCTGCCTATACGCACAATTCCTGTTAGTCTCTACTGAAGGCAGAGGTAGCTTCCAGATTACCCATATCTTGGATCAGGTGGAAACCGGTCATAACCCCTTTCCTATCATCTTGGCTGAAACCATTGTTGGCTTGGACTCTGTCAAGCATACTTAACGCCTTCAAGGTAGCCCACTACTTCTCCAGGTATGCTTATTTTGATCTATTTTCATGTTTACTTCTATTAAACCCTGAATGACCCGGTCATATGCCTTATCAGATCTGGCTGAAGGAAAAGCTAGGCGTTTTGATGCCCCCAGCAAATCCTATGACTTATAGGCCTCGACAATTCCAATCCAAGGGACATGCCTTGACTAAAGTTGAGCGTGTTGCACTAGAGATCACAGCTGGTTGGACTAACTTCCTCTTATCTAGGAATGAAGAGTTGATCTGCTGGCATTGTCCATGGTGGAAATTAAGCTTCGTTACTACCTCTGTTATAAATAGCTGTGTACAGATTGCTAGCTTTGGTACTGTGACCTTCTACACTCCATCCAGAGTCTGCAAGCAGTATGGCATGGCTCAAAGAGTTTTACATCCTATTCCAACCTTTACTCCTTATGATGTCACTACATTCTTCTTGAGGGAAATCCGCTTCCACTGGGCTAGGAGATCTTTTGCAAGGAATTTGAGCTTTACCCAAGGACCAGCTACTGAAGATGAGTACAAGGCTTGGGTAGATTTGGTAAGTGAAAATGTTGACTTGGTTACAAATTATGGAAATGTTGATCTCATGGCATGTTTTTTTTTTTTTTTGTAGGCTGAGTTGTCTGATGACGAAGGCAAAGGTGATGAGCTGTATGTTACAAGCAATAGAAATAATGCGAAAAGAGCAAGAGAGAATGAATGCAAGCTTTGACAAGATCAAGTGGACAAAGAAACATAAAAAGAATTTGGTCTCATAACCATTTCATTTATTTATGCGAATGTTTTAGCGTTTTAGTTATGCAGACACAGAATCAGATACTATAAGAAAGTTTGACACTTTTCTTTTGCAAAGTTTATTTTTTTATTATTAGCATAATAAGTGTACTTTAACTTTTACATTTGATATTACTGCTTCCTTACTTTCTTCTCCCATTGCCTTAATTTTTTGCCTAGACTGCCTCTTTGTGAGGTTTTCACCCTAGCAGGCGTTTTGCCTTAATTTTTGCCTAGAATGCCATTTTGTGAGGTTTTCACTCTAGTGGGCTCCTCCATTTTGCATGAGCCACCCTGACGGGTTTTCAACTCATCGGGATCATTATTTTGTATATTTTTCTACAGGTAGTATTTCTTGAAACGATCCAGGTTGATGGGTTCCTTGAACTCGTTCCCTTCTAGATCTGAGATCTTCACAGCTCCTTTAGACATGATCTTCTTAACTAAATATGGGCCGTCCCAGTTTGGCTTGAATTTCCCTCTAGGATCGAATGGAATGGGCCTGGCTTGCTTCAATACCCAATCACCTTCCTTGATTGGTCTGAGTTTGACTCCTTTATTGAAAGCCCTTGCTATTCTTTTTCGATACACTTGAGTGTGATGGAGAGCTTTCTTCTAAAGACAATAGCTGCTTGTACCTTGCTTCAGCCCATTCTGCTTCAGGAATCTGAGCTTCTAGCGTTACTCACAGTGATCGGATCTAGGACTCGATTGGCATTACTACTTCTCCTCTAAACACCAAGGATTAAAGTGTTTCTCCTGTCGCACTTCACATGGTTGTATTATAGCCCATGAGCGCAAAAGGTAGTTTATCGGCCCAATCCTTGTAAGTTTTCACTGTCTTGGCCAGGATCTTCTTGATTATCTTATTAGCTGCTTCAACTGCCCCGTTGGCTTGTGGTCTGTATGGCGAGGACTTGTGATGTTCAATCCCTTCCCTTTCTAACAGATCTACAGTTTTACCTTAAAATTGCACACCGTTGTCTGAGACGATATGATGCGGCTTCCCGAACCTATTAATGAGCTTCTTATTTATGAAGTCATCTATGCCCTTTACTGTGATTGTTGGTAATGAGATTGCTTCCAGATATCTTGAGAAGTATTCAATAGCCACAATAATATATTTATGACCATTGGAAGCTGTTGGCCTTATTTCTCCGATGATGTCTATCCCCCAAGCTGAAAAAAGCAAAGGAGATGTTAAATTGTGCAGTTCTGTTGGTGGCAAGTGAATTTGATTCCCATGCAATTGACATTCATGGCTTTTTCTGACCATTTTTATGCAATCTCTATCCATCTTGTCCCAATAGTACCCTTGCTGGACTATTTTCTTTACCAAGGTATGCCCACTTATGTAGGGACCAAATACTCCTGTATGGATCTCCTTCATGACTTCTTCTGCCTCATATTGGTCCAAACATCGAAGTAGTATTCCATTCAAAGCTCGTCTATAAAGTATACCTTTATGATAAGTGTAGCTTCTTGAGCTGATAATCAAAGTGTGCTTCTGTCTCCCATTAGCTCCTTCTGGATATTCCCATTTTTCTAGAAATTTTAGAATTTCATAGAACCATGGCTTCTCCTTGGGTCCGTTCATAATCATTACCCTTTGGCCTTGGTAGCAAGGGATTCTGGCTTTACACATCACTAGAGGTTTCATAGCTATATCTTTAGGATTGTCCCACATGGATGCCAGTATTGCCAGTGCGTCCACCATTTTATTTTCTTCCATTGACAAATGTGTAAAGGTGTAATTAGAAATACTCAGTGTAAGCATCTGAATGTACTCTGCATAAGGTTTCAGCTTCTCATCTTTGACTTCCCAATTTTCTGAGGCTTGGCTGATGATGAGCATTGAATCTCCATATACAGTGAGGTTCTTTACTCCTGCAGCAATAGCTGCTTCCAAACCAAAGATGCATAACTCATATTCGGCCATGTACGTTGTTAGTGACTTTGAAGTCCAATTTCTTTGCCAAAGGAATGCTCTATTCTTCAAGCGTGATTAGGATTGCCCCCACTCCAGCTCCTTTGTGGTTTACAACTCTGTCGAAGTACAACTTCCATTGTTGGCTTCTATCAGATTCAGAGACTCATCTAGGGACTCGTACTCCCATGTTTCTTGCCCTTCTAAAGGATTGAGAGTTAGAAATTCTGCTATAGCCCTTCCATGGATAGTCTTCTTGGTCAAGTATTATATGTCAAACTCAGTCAACAATACCAACCATTTGGCGAGCTTCCCCACTAGCACTGGTGCTTCATACAAGTACCGCAATGGATCAACTTTTGCCACAGCTTGAACCCAGTAAGACTGGTAGTAGTGTCTCAACTTCCACGTTGTCCATATTACCGCCAAGCAGGTTTTCTGAACTATGTCGTATTTTGTTTCATAGGATAACAACATTTTACTGAGGTAGTAAATAGCATGTTCTACTCCATTTTCATCTTCCTGAGTGACCATTGCTCCTATAGCATCATCCTCCAAGGCCAAGTACAATATCAATGGTCTCCCTGCCCTAGGGGGTTTAAGGACAGGTGGATTCATTAAATATTGTTTGATTGTGTAAAATGCTTTCTGACATTGCTCGTCCCATTTAACCTTCTGACTCTTTCTGAGTCACTTGAAAATGGGCTCACAAATTGTAGTTAATCTGGATATGAACCTGCTGAAGTACTGGATTTTCCCCAGGAATCCCTTGACTTCCTTCTCGATCTTCAGAACTGGCATCTCTTGAATGGCTTTCACCTTGTCTGGATCGACCTCATTCCCTTTCTGACTTACTATATGCCCTAGGATCTTTCTAGAGGTTACCCTAAAAATGCATTTCTTTGGGTTGAGTCTAAGGTTGTACTTCTTAACTCATGCCAAGAACCGATCCAAGGCTTCAAAGTGATCTTCTCTAATTGGTGACTTGACCATCATATCATCCACATAAACTTTGATCTCTTTATGCATCATATCATGGAACAAGGTTGTGGCCATCCTTTGATAGGTTGCCCCCGTGTTCTTAAGTCCAAAAGGCATGAACTTATAGAAGTAAACACCCCATTTTGTGATGAAAGCGATCTTGATCTTGTCTATGAGTGCCATCATTACCTAGTTATAGCTGGCGAAGTCATCCATAAAGGAATACATGGCGCTTGCAGCTGCACTATCAATCAGAACATCAATATGAGGAAAAGGAAAATCATCCTTCGGTGAAGCTTTGTTCAAATCCCTGTAGTCTACACACATCCTGACCCTTCCATCTTTCTTGGCAACTGGGATGATGTTGGCTAACCATTCTGGGTAACTGACAACTTCCAAGAACCTAGCCTTGATTTGCTTCTCAATTTCTTCCTTGATGAGTTTGGCTCATTCTAGTCTAAGTCTTCGAAGCTTTTGCTTGACTGGCTTTTTAGTTAGCTCTATGGGAATATGATGTTCGGCAATTCTTTTGTCGATACCTGGCATGTCATCATATGTCCAAGCAAATACACTTTTTCTTTTATTTAATATTTTTTCAAAATTTTCTCTCTCATTAGCAGTAATATCAGATGTAATAATTATTTCCCTTGGTTGTTCTTTTGTGCCAATATTAATGGAATGTGTTTGCACAGAATTAATGTCAAAAATGCTTATGGTATGATCTATGTAATGCACAGTGCCATCAGGTAAAACATCACACAAGTAAGCAAAATTGGCGTTCATATCATTGACCTTAGAAAGGAAAAACATATATAAAAAACAAGGGCTTTTATTATATTTTTAAAACTGAAAAAAAAAAAACATGTCAAAGTAAAAGTTTGAATAACAAAGGTACTTGAATGAAAGAAAACTTCCTAAATCTATTACCTATCTAGCCCTTGGTTCTGGGTAATGCTTCAAATTTCCATATCTTCTGACTGCCTCTCACCAAGCTCCTTTTCTCGTTGTTCTTCCATAAACTGGATCAGTGCAGGCATCTCATTAAGGTGGTGTCGAATTAGGTAATCCCTTATCCACTGGTTTTCATCTTCCGTGAATGTTATGCTTTTGGGGTCTCCTAGAGGTGATTGAACCTCGTGTATCATTGTCCATTCATCAGCGAATCGCCATATTCCTTCTCCTACATCAATGATGATTCCTTTCTGTGCCAGTTTCTGAAACTCATGCACAAAGGATATGTATTCCTCCAAATAGTGCCCATTGCAGCAATGATACTGACAGTAAGGAGTGTCCATGTCGGGAAGACGCCCAATATGCTTCCTTAAGTGAATAAACCCTTTAGTGATCATCTTATCAAATAAATCAAGAGCAGATCCCCGCGCGCTTTCTTGGAGTAAGTCAAACTTGGGGATAACATTCCTTTTAGGGGTATTTAGCCGATAGAATTTCCCTGGCTCTTTTTCCTCTAAGCCATCTGAAGACAAAGAGGGGTTTCCTCAGTAGTCCAAGCCTAATTGACGACTGCGGCACCGTCCATTTAGCGTAAGGAAGCTAATGGTGAGTCGCCACCTGAACTGGCATCAGGAACATCTTACATGGTGTCCGTCTCGATTCCCCTAAGAATGCAAATGCACCTTGACCTCAAAGATTATGTGATCAGACTACTGCATTCTTATAGCGCGATTCTTACTAGCCACTTCTAGAATTATTCTAACCTTCATTTCCTTTATGGCAATTATATTAAAGCAATAAAACAAAGAAAATCCTACTTTTTACATGCATTATACATTTGTAAAAGTCAATTTCTAGTATTAATGAACAAGATTCATTTTACAATATTTTCCAAGTATGATTAGAATTCAAATTACATGCAAAAGGTGATTAAAACACATATTAGAATCAAACAACACAACCTAGGTTTTAAACTTATTTTATCCTATTTTAATTACCGAATGAGCATTTTTAACCACTTTTCATGCATTAAAACATACTATAATTACCCAACAAGGATCAGAAACTTACCTCATCGCCTAGATCCACGTGAAAAAGCATTTTTTAAGCCAAAATAAGCCCCAATGCCATTGCAAGTCCTCAACGTCAGTGTGGACTGGCGTTGTAGGCTATCCAACGCCAGTGGTAGTGGCGTGATGCCACTCCACTCCCAGGTTGATAAAAAATGAAAAAAAAACACGAGAAAATGCAATGCTATGATGATGCAATCAACAAAAATGGATGTTCTAAACATGGCAACATCAAAAACACTTCCAGAACACATTAACATCCATTATTTGACATTTAAACACATGATTTCACCCAAAAGATGTAATTTTATTCATTAAAACCATATAAATATTAATAGAAAATTCATATTAACACGAAATCACTTCAGATCTTACCCATAATCTTGTTAATACTGCAGAAAGATGTTAGTAGTATAAAACAATGTACAGAGCATATTAACATTATTTCATATCATTTAAGCATTTAAATCATGCCATAAATCACCCAAAAAATCATTTAAAACACAAAAAAACATCTTACATACAATCAAGTCATACAATGAATGACCAAAACAGAATGTAAAACACAGAAAACATACCTGTAACCCTTTATGGAATTGGCTTGAGTAGCCTCAGAGAGCGTCAAATGATGTAGAACAAAGCTTCATTGTTGCTAATCATTAAGGAAAACAGAGGAGCATGTTGTATTCTTCTCAAGAATGCCCAAAAATCAATGCAAAGGAAACCTAAGCTTTCTAAGTCCAAAATCTTTGTTTAATGAATTGATTTTAGCTTGAAACCAAGTTTAGAATTAATTCCTATTAAAAAGAAAGAATTTCCAGCCATCCCCCCTTCTTAAGGATAAGCCATTGGCTTTTATCGGCAGAAAATGATAAGAAGATGAGCTTCAATCATTAGATTTCTATCCCTAGATTAGTTTTTACCCATTCTTGGGGATTAACTATTTGTATCTAGCCTCGTTTTTAGGCTGTAGGGGAGTTTAAATCCCATAATCAAGCTGCTGTAGATAGATTTTGGAGAAGATAAGATAAAAATTCATTTTAGATCATGATAATTCAATG
Source organism: Bocquillonia castaneifolia (assembly GCA_948193215.1). Taxonomy (NCBI): domain Eukaryota; kingdom Viridiplantae; phylum Streptophyta; class Magnoliopsida; order Malpighiales; family Euphorbiaceae; genus Bocquillonia; species Bocquillonia castaneifolia. The sequence continues at coordinate 15,938 of CANYLF013035314.1, forward strand.
AAAATCCACTTAAAATTAAGGATAAATAAAGATATTATGATAAATAATGATGAATGGATGATACCCATCACTTTCTATCTCATCTTTAGCTTAAAAACTGATTTGGAACAAAGCTTAGACTTATCCAATCGTTTGGTGTTTGAAAATGGATCATATTCTACGTTTTAGACTACCCAAGGACGCCGACGCCACTTCAAGTGGTGTTGGAGGGTGTCAACGCCACTCCAAGTGGCGTTGGATAACCTTGGAGGGTGTTTGACCCTTTTGAGGCCCGTTGGGGCCCGAAACATCAAAATCTGAAAAATCGTATTAGAGACAAAAATGTGTTGAATAGCCCAATCTACTACTAGTATTTGCTTCAGGCCATTTTGAGACTCACATAAGAAGTTATGGCCAAAACCGTCTGAATTTTACACAATTAGGTTTAAAACAAGCTAGTTTTGACTCAAAACGGGTTTTTCAATTTTCAAAACATTTTCAAAAGCTAATTGGTGATTAGCAAGAACCCAACATCATCTGACTCATGCTAATTAAAGCATATGCTATCATCATTCGGCCTCCGAGCCGCATCCAGATTCCTGCATCCAAAAATTAGGTGTCTACAGTTTGCCCCCGCTTTGTTGGAGGTTTGAAGTATTAAACAATTAATATGGAAAATGATGACAAAGCGCTAACCACATAACTTTTGAGAAAAGAAATGCGTACCTCAGCATCGAAGTGTGAAGCTAAACTTGAACCTTAGCTGTCTTAGTAGAACTCCACGGGGATTTCCCTGACTCGGCTATCAGGGTTTTGTTCAAAATAAAGTTCCTAAATTTTGGAACAAGGTTTACTTCTTGCACTATCGCCCTTTAGCACTATAGGTCTTCAGTAAAATAAACATCCGCCACTATCGGCCTTCAGCAGGGAATAACATCCAACACTATCGGCCTTCCGCTAGAAAAGTATCAGGCATTATCCGCCTTCAATAAGGAAAGCATTCGGCACTATCGGCCTTCGGTTAGAAAAGTATCAGGCACTATCGGCCTTCAATAAGGAAAGCATCCGGCACTATCGGCCTTCTACTATAAAAGTATCAGGCACTATCAGCCTTCAACAAGGAAAGCATCCGGCACTATCGGCTTTCTGCTAAGCAGGAAATGCATCCGGCACTATCGGCCTTCTGCTAGAAAAGTATCTGGCACTATCGGCCTTCAACAAGGAAAACATCTGGCACTATCGGCCTTCTGCTAGAAAAGCATCAGGCACTATCGGCCTTCAACAATGAAAGCATCCGGCACTATCGGCCTAGCAGCCTTCAACAACGAAAGCATCCAGCACTATCGACCTTCTGCTAGAAAAGTATCAGGCACTATCGACCTTCAACAAGGAAAGCATCCGGCACTATCGGCCTTTAGCAGGGAATAACATCCGGCACTATCAGCCTTCTGCTAGAAAAGTATCAGGCACCATCGGCCTTCAACAATGAAAGCATCCGGCACTATCGGCCTTCTGCTAGAAAAGTATCAGGCACTATTGGCCTTCAATAATGAAAGCATCCGACACTATCGACCTTCTGCTAGAAAAGTATCAGGCATTATCTGCCTTCAGCAGGGAATGCATCTGGGACTATCGGCCTTTAGCAGGAATAGCATCCATCACTATTGGCCTTTAGTAGGGAATGCATCCGGCACTATCGGCCTTCAATAGGAAACGCATCCGGCACTATCGGCCTTCAGGAGGGAATGCATCCGGCACTATCGGCCATTAACAAGAAATGCGTTTACCCCTATCAGTGTTTGCAAGGAAAAGTTACTTTAAAAGAGATAGAGTTTAGGCACTTACCTCAGCTGCTTATATTTTGATTATGTTGAGTCTCCTCCTCATATCTGGATCTTTCATGGTATTTTCCTAGGAATAGTATCACCATTTGATGTCGACTCTACTTGGAGATCATTTGAAAATACGTCTTACTTAGGGAATTATGATAATCTTCATTAAGGAATGGCTTTGTCATTCGATATCTACTTCTTTTAAAAAAAAATTCTTGAATTAGGGAATCATCTTATTTGACTTGCACTAGGGTAAGCTTGCTTCTTATGATTTCGAAGCCAATATATTTCTGAATTTTCTTTTTCAAAAACTTCTGAAGGCTTTTGCTTCTATTCTATAGCTTTCTTGTGTCAAATTCTGGAATATTGATTGTAAGATGATCTTCTGAAATTTGCCCCCAATTAGACTTCATTGGTCTTGGACTTGCTTGCCCCCGAGTGTGGTTTTCGATGACTTCGTATATGATGGCATCGTTCATGCACTTTTGTCATGGATTTGGTATTTCACCTAGTAGATGTATGCATGTTTTGCATGGACGAATGAAACATATTTATGCTTAGGCTAGTGCAGGCTAGTGCATGTCATGTGCTTGCATGTAACAGATGTGAAAGCTAATGCACGTTGCATGTTGTATGCACAAATTCTTATGCTAACACTATGTCCTATGATATGTTGTGACCTATGCTACATGAAATGTATGAAGTTGTGAGTATAGTTTTGCTCCTCAATCCTCTGCGTACTGGTCATCTGATCACCTTGGTGGAAGGGATTGCACACATGCTTGAGCTTTCGAGTTGGATTACCAGAACTGAGCTTGTTTAGGCTTTAGCTTGTTGGTGATGTGAGAATTGGCATGTAATAAGCCTAGGAACTGGAAATGAGAGATAGACACTAAAGCCAAAAGAATCTAGCATAATTGATGTTGAGATCAACCATAAGATGACTGGAATGTTGATTTCATCCATGGTGGAAACTTGATCTTCAAGAGTTGCTTTTGGTGTTGTGTTGGATTGTACGGGCTAAGGACTTGCCCCCGAGCATTTAGTGTTGTGTTGGATTGTACATGCCAAGGACTTGCCCTCGAGCATTTATTCAAGAGCCAACCGGTGGTGCAAATGTGGCACATAAGCAACTTAGTTAATGCACCCTTGTTGGTCTCATATTTGATTCACCTTATTTGCCCGATTTTTTCTTTTCTAGCTTGAATGCAATGACAAAAATTCAAAGTCAATCTTTATTCTTTTAACAATGGTGCAAAAAGTGTACTTTACTATTTTCACAAGACATTACTGCCGTTGCAAATCATCCTTTTTGGGTTTTCTAAAGTAAAATTTATTTTCAAAGAAATTCAATCAAAGGTGATGTTAATGGAAAAGCTTTCCAAGACCACATCAAAGTGAAAGTCATTTTTCTTGCACATTCTAATATGAACACAATCAACTCAACACTCTTACAGTTCTTATAAAGACTCTCTGGTGTTTAGAGGGCAGTGTTTACACTCAAGTCATGACATAGGAATGTTCAACTATATGCTTGCCTTTTAACCATAAGTCCTCCACTTAAATGTATTGGAAATACAAATCTGAGGGTCTTTCATTCGGTTGTAATGGGGCTCAAGTAAGGTAGGATTTTAGAGGGATAAAAAGGGTAAATGCACTATGATTCACAGAATTTCAAACTTGTGAAGGAATGCATTCCAACTTAGATCACTTGTCAAGAGTATTCTGAAAATCTGAACTATATCAAGGATGCTCATTGCTCTTACTTTCTTTTTCTTTTCACTTTCTATTTTTTTCCATTTCTTTCCAAAATAAATTTGTTTTCATTTTCTTTTGTTCTCTCTTTTCCTTTTTTTTTCAGAGCAAGTAACTTATGCATCTTAGAATTATATTCATAACTTGACAAAAGTTTTTTCAAGGAATGCTCAATTATGTAATCACTTCACAAGTCATTTTCTAGTAATGGAATTGCAGAACTTAGTGCATAAAAGGGTTGAAAAAGAATAGGAAAATTTTTAAAAAGGCTTAATCAGGCTAATGTGGCAAATTCAAAGAAAAGGGAATTAATGGCTCAACTTTGGCTTCTTAGAGGTAAACATGGTAGGCTTTTAAGGCTGAGAGTTTATCCTAAGGTGCCCTCTTCATCTTCATACTTTTGATAATCGTGTGGATTTCAAATGTATACCAAGGCAAGTTCTAATGAACATTTCCTATGCAAGATACTCTCAACAAGAAAACAAGAGCAAGAAGTAATGAATGCTCATAAAGGCTCAAGCGCTCACAAGTTTTGGAACTATGTTGAGAATCTAGTATCCATATCAAAATAAATGCACTTAAAAAAGGAAATTGAAAGCTCAATCATTAATACTTACTTTGAAAAAAAATCAGACCAAGTTTGAAAATCTTCTTTATTATTTTTTAGCAATAATATCAAATGCAACATGTATTTCCTTTTTCTTGTGTACAAATGTTAAATGAAGCAATGATGAAATGGACTGAAGTCATATGAACTCATAATATTATTAATGAAATGCATTCATTCTATTGAGAAAACACCAATAAAACAAGAGTGAAACAAACATCCTATCATTAACCTAAAGAGACATTATTATGCAAAGCTAGCTATATGAAACAATCCTAGATACTTAATGATCACATGGATGCTTAAGCTTGGTATGACGATGCCCTTTCACTCATCTGAGTCATAGTCTGAATCTTGTTCTTCTAGTCCTTCGAAAGCTTTTAACAGGGGCTTATGCTTCATGGCTTTGATTTCCTCAACTTGAAGTCCATCATCATACAACTCATCAAAGCTTCTTGGATTCATCATTTGCAAGTTTT
>CANYLF013035791.1:0-12201 GCA_948193215.1 Bocquillonia castaneifolia
CATTATTTCCGACGTTCTCGGTGTCTATAGAAAGCTTATCCTTCCCTCTACACATCTATACTATTTTCCCCAGAAGTTATAACCATTTAAAGGAAATTTAACCTTTAAAAGTCGCGTAAGGTGCTGCCACCATGATTCTCAGTTCTTTAGCCATTATCAGGCCAAATTGACTCCAAAATCAATTTCAGAGGCCTAAGAAACCTTAGGGGAGTGGAGCGCCAAGATGGCAAACCGTTTGGCCGTAGAACGATGAATGGAGGGTGACGATGGTTTTTCCTTTGATTTGCTTATTTGTCTTGGCGAGGTGGTGCATGGTTAGTAGATTTAGGCTCTTTGGGTGTTTGCGCTTTGATCTGGGTAGAAAAACGAGGCCAAAGGGCCACCACCAGCGATGGCACATGAGCTCCACCCAAAAATTCCCTAAAATATTTTTATAATACAGTATAAATTATGCTAGGGATTTTTCATAACTGGCGGTCGACCTAATTTTTTTTTATAGATTTTCAGATAAAAATTCTTGAAATTAAGAGGCGACATGTGTAAATTCCCAAATCACAAAATAAATGGTATAAATATAACCACTCTTGAAAGCAAAATTACCCTGCAACCGTTGCGCAATGGCAATCTCCCTTGTATTCATCATTTTCCTCCCTCCCGTAATTTTCGGCAACCTGCACATACTCTGGGCCAAGTGCCAGCCTTCCCTGAATCCTAGGCTGCTCAGCCTCCCGTTGATGCCTAAGATTTACCCGCATCAGAGTGTATGCAGAGCAATTATTCAGGCTCACCATCTGCTTTTTCTTGTCATAGAGCTTCAACTCAACGATAGAAGGATCCTCCACATGCCTTTACCTAATCGAAGACACCCATTGTTGCGAAATATCTGAGAATGATGAATGCTTAATATAATCAAAGGACGTCTGCCAACCAGTACCCTCATTAGTGTGCGCATCGGTAAGCTGAAAATTCTTCACTTTCAAAAGAATAAAAGCATTGTTGATGCACCGTTGAACGCTACATAAATGCTGTAACTGATCAGTAGTAAGCTGCTTTTCCTCCGTATATAACTCTTGTAAAGTGAATAGTAGGCGGGTAATTCTTGAGTGAGCCTGAGAGAAAAGAACCTGTAGCTAATCAGTAGTAAGCTGCTCTTCCTCGACAAATAATTCTTTTAAAGCGATTAGCAGGCGGATAGTGCTTGTGTGAACCTCAGAGAAAGGAACCTCGAAGTCTCGGCAAAACTATTGTATAATGTTTCACAGAGGAAACCGTAACCCAAATCGAACTCATGATAAAAAAAAAGATCTTCATCATCCAGGGACTCATAAGGGTGAAAATACCTTGTCCTAAAAAACACATGTGAAAACTCGCTCGAGTACCAAAACCATTCCGCTAGTCTTGCAACCGAAGATTAGTATTAATGGAACTCTACCAAGCATTCATCTTCCCTTTGTACGAGCCCTAGTTGGATGGTTCTAAATATAGAGATCTATTTTGCTTTGGAGGATCTTTGGCCCTAGCCATAAACCGGATAGTAGAAGAGAAGGAAATCAATAAGCACAAGAACAAAATAAGAATAAAGCAAGAATCAGACTACCTAAAACACAAAACTCTTAACTTTGGAGCAAATAAAAGCCATAGACCCCTTTTTAAACCTTTATAATAGACAATTTTATGCCTAATCAACCCACCCAAGCTGTTCAAAAACACCTGTGAATTTAATGATTGTCTAACTTCCACGATAAAAGACATAAATGTCTACCCCAACCAAACGCATGGGAGGACTAGTAATTCATCTGGCTTAAAAACTCATAGAAGCCCAAAAGGACAGCCCAATAGAGAAAATCACAACTATTCACTAGCAGAAGAATGATAACACCTGGTCACCATTTATTGGTCCAAATCACACTCAACCTTATAAATAATAAAGGTCACCCACAAGTAAAGGGATTCACAACCTTAAGCTCATGAATTACACTTTAAGTTCCGGACTTATATTGTCTTAGGAATCAGAGCTGACGTGAGGACTTTAGTCCTGCCAACACTCTTGTTCATTATGCTGGTACCGGGACTCTTAGACATCCTTATCAACACGATCTCTACCTCAACTTCAGATTAGGCCTTGTATTTACCACATCGAAAACTGAATCCATCAATTATTATTGTATAGAGTTTTTCTATTTTTTTCTTATCAAAAAAAGTTTTCTATTTTGATATTTATTAAAAAAATATTGTATGAATTCGTAAAAAAATTGTTTTACAATGAATATAATTGTCCTCATAAGATATAAAAATATAAAAATCTAATATCATGCATTTTTGTTACTACAAATTGTTTTGTCTGAGTAATTATATTTATAAAATTTATTTTCATGATCTAATATAATTTAATTTTTGATAAATGGTTATTTTTTAATCATAATTATCAAATATTTTAGTAGTGTTAAAAGTAATAATTTTATTTAATTTTATTAATTCTTTTAAATTGTGATAAAATTCCAATAATTTCACGATAAATTTATTATTTTTATTAGATTAAAATTTAATTGGGTATCATTTTGATATAATAATTATAGTTTAAGTACTAATTTGACATAAGATATTAACTAACATGATTGTTTTGTGTTGGAGTATACTTTATATATTCTTATTCGGATATCACACTCCAAAAAAACAGAATTTTGCGATGGACATCTGCAACAAACATGTTGTCCGTCGTAAATATTAGAAATTTGTCACCGATTTGTTACAAATTTGTGACGGATATGTAAATACAATGAATTTCGTGACGGACTAAGTGAATTCGTCACAATTGTTGGTCGTAAAATTTTGCCAGGCATTCGGGTCAAAAAATTCCATTGGCGCATTAAAATTTGCGACAGCAAAAGGACCTTTTGCGATGGATAGTATGTCAGAAATTCTTTATTATTAAAAAATTGATTTTGTAACGCTTTTGTGCATAACTAATAAATAATTAGTAATTAATTATACACATAATTAATAATTACATTATATTTTTTTATAAATATTAATGAAAGAATTTATAATGAGTGATTAATATAATTATATAATTATTAATTATATAATAATTATTAAAGATATTTTTATTAATTATATAACTAGTAATTAATATCTTTTTATTAATTATATATAATTAGTGATTAATATAATTACATAATAATTAATAAATATTTTTTTATTAATTATATATAAATAGTAATTAATATATAATTATATAAATTTTAATTATTCCAAGTATTATTTCTGAAATGTCAATTTGCTTTCTTAAAGGGCCGTAGTATTTATGAATGTTCTTTCATTGCCTCAGAAATAGTTCATAATGTTCATGCTTTGAGAAAACCAACTTTCCTCCTCATGTTGGATTTTTACAAAGCTTGTGACAGTGTGTCATGGCACTATCTTGCTTCGGTTATGAGGATAAGGCACTTTTCTGAATCTTGGATTCGATGGATGTTGAATTGTTAGCATGGATCTTTCTATCCACTTCCTTCATGGTTAATGGTTCGTCACTAAACCCATTGAGCTTATCAAAGGGGTTAAATAAGGAGATCCAATGTCTGCTTTTTTATTTGTCATAGCAGTAGAAGGACTTGAGCAAATTCTGAATAAGGCCATCAATGAGGAGTTGATTGAGGGTGTTCGGTTTGCTAATGATCTTCCCGTTTTATCAATTTTACAATTTGCATACAACACCTTGTATTTCTTGCCAGCTAAGGAGGTGGTGATCATGGGTTATGTTTGGATTCTGCGTTACTTTGAGTTGATTTCAGGTCCGAAAATCAACTTTGATAAAAAGCTCTCTAATTGCCATAAGAGTCCATGATGCTTTCACTAAACGATGCACTTCTTTATTGAAATTTAGAGTTGCTTCTCTCCCTATTACTTATCTTGGTGTACCTCTCTCTCTCACAAGGCCTTGTCTCTTAAAGATTGGGAGCCCTTGATTTGTAAGTTCTCCTCAAAAGTTGCTCTTCAGAAAAGGTCATCTCTCTTATGCGAGTAGGTTGGTGCTTGTGAAATTAGTTCTATGTAGCTTGCCCATTAACCTCATGTTCCTTTTCAAAACTCCTGTCTCCACTCGTAATAAAATTGAGAATTATATGTTTATGGAAAGGAGATCCTAAGGGTATATCTTTTCGTAAAATTCTTGAGACAACATTTCTACACCTTTGGTGTGTGTGGGGGTCTCTACATTTGCTTGCTCTCTCTTCGGAATGCAAGCCTTCTCTTCAAATGGGTTTGGAAAATTAGACAGCCTTGCTCGGATTCTTTGTGGCAGTTGGTAACTTCTCATGTTTCTAACATTCATTCATGGCTGGATTTTTCTTTAGCAAATGCTAAAAATCATTCACCGGTATGGCGAGGAATAGTTCAGGTTTGCAATTCTGATCTGGGTTTTTGGAATCATTTTATAACCTTTATTAGTTTTGTATTATGGACTGGTCACTCTATAATGTTCTGGCATGACATATAGGTTGATGATACGCCCCTAGCTGCTCGGTTCCCATCCTTTGTCCGTTGCTGTCGATCAGTTCATCTCAGTTAATGCAAACATTTTCTTCTCTTCTTGAGGCCCAAGGACGACCTACATGGAAGCAACGTCTTCGTCCAGCTCATTTAGAAGCATTGGCTCAATTGAACAACATGTTGTTAACCTATTCATGCAGGAATTGTGATGATAATCTGATATGGAAATGGGACAAGTCTCATTCTTACACAGCCAGTTTTTTTGTTAATAACTTCTTTTCTCAAAATTATAGCCAATGCTAGAGGTGAATTTCACTTCCTGCCGGTCTTCGTTAGCTCTCCCCAAGGTTAAATTCCGTGTCTGGATGGTGCTTCACTATCGGTTGTCAAAAAAAATTCTCTTTACCAGATTCCAACTCCCTTTGCTTGACCGAAAGTTGGTCGCAAATTTCATTGCAAATTTATGACAGACTGAACAATTCGTTGTAAAAATGTTTGTGACGAGGTTTTTCACGATGGACTTTGGTCGTCGCAAATTATGATTTAGGACAGAAAATGTGGAATTTGTGACTGATCATTCCATCGCTAATTTGTTATTTTCTAGTAGTGTCACATTAGTAAATTTTGACAGAAAATTGATTTGATATCATCACCTGAAATTAAAATAAAGGTAGTAATAGGCAACTAATACAAATAAAAGAAAAGTAATCAATATAAAACATTTAAAACATTTTACAAATTAGGGGTAAATTTCATTCACGGTCCCCTAAACTACCGTCTCTCTCCAAGTAAAATCCCTAAACTTCAATTTGTAACCTTAAAACCCCTAAACTTTAATTTTGTAACATAAAAATCCCCGCTATTAGATTTTACCTTATAAAAAATCATTTTAATAAATTTTGATATGAAATTTTTTATGCGAGTCAATAAGGATGTGAAAAAACCGAACCCGACCGAAAAACTGAACCGAACCGGTCAATTTCGGTTTGGTTTGGTTTTTATTTTTTAAAATTTCTAAAATTTCAGTTCGGTTCGGTTTTGGATTTTTTATCAAAAAACCGAACCGAATCGAAAACCAACCCAAATATAGGCTAAAAAACTGAATTGAACTGCAAAACCAACAGAAATTTTGGTTCGATTTTCGGTTTTACTCCTTATACATTTCGGTTCGGTTCGATTTTGAAAACTTAAAAAAGTTCGGTTCGGTTTGGGTTTAACCGAATACACATCCCTATGATTCAAGAAAAATGCAGTCTAATCTATAAAAAATAATAAAAATAATTTGATAATGAAATTATTGTTTTCTAAGTTTTAATCAAATAAAATTGATAAACTCATAAAAAAAATAGAAAAACAATGTCAAAATAGTCCTAATTTTGATGAGATGTCATGATAAAATATGTTAAGAATGACTCCAAAATCAGAAGTGGAAACATAATGGAAATGAGGAGGAATTGAAAATGGACTGAAAGAATTGATAAGTTGTTTGGTTAGATAAACAATGGAAAAGGGAATGAAATTTTTTTAATAGTATTTTTAACTATTTGTACCCAAATTATTGGACCGCAAAATGGCTAGACCTGGGTATAAAACTAGTAGAGCTAGAGGCCTGGTGGAGTAGACTTTGTTGTAGAAAGGAAAAGGGAGTAATAGAGGCCTGTATGGTAAATTTGTAAGACCCAAGACAAGTGGTAACAAAGGAGGAATCAAATCCATGGCCAGGTATGAAATACAGGGCAGTTCTAATAGTCCGTAATCTATGGTCTTGGTAAGGAAGGGGGTTCTGGCAAAATATGAGGCATGGAAAAAGGTTTTGTGAAGGCCTGATTAGTTCTAGGAGTTTGTGAAGGCTTGATTAGTTCTAGTAGTTTATCTAAATTAGGACATGATGGAGCAATTTAAGGAACCACCTTGGTAGTGGTGAGTAATGACAGTTCTAGTGTCCTCAGACTTCGGTGGCACTATCCTTGGCAGTAAGATTGAAGCGGAACCTAGTGGATTCAGTGACAAAAAATGGCTGGAAGTCCTAATTAAGTTGAGAGTATTCTAGATGGCTTCTACATGTAACAAAATAGTAAAAAAAATTTTATCAAAAAAATTTTTTTTTTTATCGAAAAAAAAAAAAAATAGCAAAAAGGAAGGAGACCATTGAGCATGATCTGTTAAAAAAGGATTAATGAGTTTAAAGTGCACTATTATGAACTACTCCTGAGGAATAGAGAAACAAGGCGAAAGATATGTACGTAAATTTAATGGAGGTAACGGGCAGAACCAACGTGCAAACAATAGGACTGAGCCACGAATGAACATGACCGAAGAAGTAGGGAGGTGTGGAAGTGGTAATAGCTAAGTTTCTAACCCTTTCCACCAAGGAACTGCCCTGTGAACAAACAAACATGTAAGAAGACTATAAATATCTGAAAGAAATAAGAAGAAGGGATCGAAAAATCACATAACAAAATCACCCAAAGGCAAGCCTACCTAGTCAATTACTTAGCAAACTTACTATTTCCAGCAATTTTCATTTCAATTCAGGACCATAACTAGGAAAAGGCAACCAACATTAATTATTTATTATATTAAAATATTCTAATTATTCTAATTTTTATTATTTTGTACGTTTTATTAGTGAATTATAAATATTACATATGATTTTTTTATTAGTTTGACTAATTAATAAGGGTTTAACTTAATTCCCATGAGAATAGAAAACTCATTCCCTAGGGAGTGGAGAGAAATGAGTGATTCCCATTGTAGAGCTAATCTCATTCTCATTCCCCCCAATTTGGTTCAACCAAACACCAAGAATGGGAATGTTCCATTCTCATTCTCATTCCCTCTTAATTTTTTACCATACCAAATGATTCCTAAATTTATTGGAATATAAGATAATACAATTTTGTTAACAATAGTTGATTTGATGTTAAAAGTGAGACTTTTGTGTTATAAACAAATAGTTTGGAGATTTTTGTATTAAAAAATTAAAGTTTAAAAATTTTTAAGTTATAAATTGAATTTTAGGATTTAATTGTAAGAGAGAAGATAGTTTAGGAATCGTGGATCAAATTTACCTACAGCCCCAATTTGGAAGTCACTTGGAAGTTGGAACATTGCCGAGCGACATGCAATCTGGATGCATTCATTGTATTTTGTGGGGCAATAAGGAAGCTGGCCCGCCTGTTCCTTGCAATTGGGGCTTGTCAAAAGCGTGGTATTTCATTAATTAATAACTTTTTTAAAAAAAATTTAATTAGGTGCTTTGATTAATTGGGAAATCTTTTAATTTATATTTTCCATTAAAAAAAAAAACTCACATATTTCACTTAGAACTTTTCAAAAAAAAAAAAAAAAAACTCACCCTTTTCTTTCCTTGACACAGTTCATGAACATATACTGAATACATAAATATGGCAGCAACTTGAAAGAGAAAACAGGAAATAAACATCAAAATTAAACCTACATATGGCAGCAACTTTAAACAGAACTAAATTTAAAAAAAAAACAAATAGTATTTGACTTGAACAAAATATCCCTTGAAGTATATAATTCAGCAAAATATCAGCAATCACTCCCCATAAAGCAATGGAGCAAGAAGACCCAAACAAAGGTGAGAAGCTCACCGCCTGTGTTAAGCTGCGCAGCATGGTCTTGTCCCTTACAGTAAAATGCTGCATGACTGAGCAGATTCACCCAAACTTTAAATAAAAAATTCCATGTTTCTTCGTTCGTTTCTGCCATTTCTCTGAGTCTACGGGAAACTTTGAATCCATACAACAGCAAATTGTCCGCTTCTGGTTGCTCAACTGTAGCGTCGATATCTTCCAATGTTTCGTAATAATGGCGGCGATCACCATTATTATCACGGCGGGCAATGAATTTACTCACCGTTGCACAAGCATCTTGATAGCTATTTTGAGGTTTCAGAACTGGTGAAAGCGTCTCAGGACGATCGATAACTAGATACAACATGTAATCAGATATGACTTTAGCGTGCTCGAGATAAGGGGGTTGCGGCTGGAAAGCGTCGTAGCATAAATCTGTAGCCAAGTGCCAAACAATGATAGCCTCTCCAAATTCCAACTTCCGGTCGGTGACATGAAAGTTCATTCCATCACCAACTACATTTACCAATTCCACACTCAATGGAGCAAGAATGGGATTTTTGCTAGCTGTTATTAGATCCCATTCATTTCTCAACCTGTTTGATATGGCCGTAGAGATTTGGTGCTTGAGAACATTGTCAAATGGGATGTGGTGCGTATGCTTTATGTTGTTCCAAAACTCCTTGACCTCAAAGAAGTCGAGTACCTGATTAACCTTTGATTCAGGATACCGATCACTAGAACAGAAGCTGAAGATACTGTGTTGTCCCAGTTTGAGCGATGGAAATAATAAATTTTCCATTGTAGGACCTCTTATACGAAGAATGCCCTGCTCCAGTTTTCTCCACTTTTCCCCTTCACGAAAGGCAGCGTCAATCAGCATCCATTTAGAGAAAAGAGCATCAAAAAGACTAGCCAGCTCCAGTATGAATGTGATAATTGGAAGGAATATAGTATAAAGTCCATGCTGATCCTTACTAGAATATAAGATTGCAGCTACAAGGGTTAAGACTATAATCGGCAGGCGAAAAACCATTCCTGTCAGCGTATGTGTCACAATACTCTTACCATAGAAAAGATCATGGGCAAAACCAAGCTCAATTTCAATTAAACGATCTGGGTTAAGAAAAGGATCCTGTGGGGTTTCTGTTACAATTGATATCAATCTAACACCGGCATATAGACCTTTGTATCTGGTGAAAAAATTGTAGGCTTTACATAAAGATATTACCCTCTGATCCGATGAGTGAATCCGCTGCAGAAGATGTTTGGTAGAAGGACCAATGTCAATTAGCAGGTCATCAGGATATATTACCATCGGCTCGCCTTGTCTGTGTGTTGGATTCACTCTGCTAGCAATTTCCATAAAATCTAATCCTCCTGAGTCTGGTTTTTCATGAATTGAATTCATCCGTTTGATGCTGCTATGGTAAAGTGACCAAATGCGCTCGCCAAATTTAAAGGTACCAACAATAAAAACGATGACCGATGGCCAAACCATCGGAACTTCTATAGGTGCTAAAATGCAGATAAAAAGGGTTGTGCATACATAAATTAAGAACCCTACTGCATGCTTCGGCCAAAACTCATTGTCCTGCAAAGAAAATGCAGTAATTTTGCCATGACGGCCTAAATGTAAAAGAGTAAAAGGAGCCCAAAATGCCAGATACGACTTGTTGCCTTGTTTGACTTCAATTTTATTGTCAATGTAAACATGGAAAATGAACCAGAGAGAAAGTGTTGCAAAATAATCTGCTGTCGAATGAACTGCAAACCAAATGGTTCTTATAAAAGGCGATCTTGATCCATTTCTTATGCGTTGATTGGACCATGGGATTAGTAGAATTTGGGATGCAATGCTTGAAATGATAAAAAAAGGAGGCCTGATATCAGCCAACAATTTCTTTGCATTGTCCATTTCTCTCCACCACCAGCTGCAAACAATTTATTAAATACACGAGATAATTAAATATCATTCAAAGTGTTTTTGCCTAAGATTATGAAACCGAGTAAAGGAAATACAACCTACCTATTATCAAGGTCCAAATAATGCATCAGAACATCTAAAACATCAGAATAGACTGAATGCCCCCTCATGTTTAAAAAACACATTTTTTACCCCTTATATTTTATTTTAATTATACTAATTGCCCCTTTCTATACAAGTTTAATCATTTTTTACTTTGATAAAATTAAAAAATTATAAATAACATGAAAATATGGTATTATAATGATAAAAATATTCAAATTGATATCTAAATAAATTTTTTACTATAAATATAAATACTCATAAACTCGAATGATAAATAAATTCATTAGCATTTTTATTTATAATAAAATATATTTAGACACTAATTTGGATGTTTTTATTATTAGAGTATCATATTTTATTGTTAACTATGAATTATTGCTTTTAATTTAATAAAAAATAATTAAAAATGATTACAATTATGAAGAAATGGGACAATTAGAATAATTAAAATAAAATATTAAGGGTAAAAATGTATTTTTCAAACGTGAAAATGCATTCAGTATATTAGGGTAAATTACAGGGAGCAAAACATAGTTACTCTAACCACTGTAGGGAAAGTTGCAATAATAGTCTTTGTAAATGAAAATCGCATCTAAGATACACATGAACATAAATTGGTTCTAAGTAAAGTACAATTAAGAGCTAGGATTTGAATTAAGTCGTGTCATCAAAGAGAACAAACCCGTAAATTAATACATAATATTTACCCTTTTCTATTTGCAAGTGAGTGATCAATTAGGATTTTTATTTAGTTGGGGAGGGAGATTCAGACATGAAACTTTCACATTGATTATAAATCTGTGTATCACTCAACAGGTCACGGGTTCAATCTGTGAGAGAGCGCCTTGTTGGGAGAGAGTATAAGTCCTGTTTAGGGCCACTCTCGACCAGAGATTAGTCTGAACAACAGTAAGACGGGGCCTGGGATACTCCGGATAATAACAGTTATAAAAAATAAATAAATGTGTGTATCACTAAACTATGTCGACATTTGAAGAAAAGTAAACTATATGCATGCATTTGAAGAAATTAAGCATGGAATTAGGAAGTTTCAGGGCATTAGAGAAATCAAGCTCACCTGTTGAAAGAAGACGTAGACAGTACTCCTTTCTTTTTCTTGTTGCTGTTCCGAAGAAGTTTAAACAAATTGGCTCTACGATTCTTTTAAATGGAAAGAAAGAAAATACTAATATAAATATATATATATATATATATATATATATATATATATATATATATATATATATTATATGCTATATATATCAGATGGCAATCACTATAAGAAAGATATGTATACATGCACGGATTCTTATGGTTTTATGGAGAAGAGAGAAGTTATTGACAAGAAAGCCAAACCAGTAACCCGCATTATATGAAGGAAATTCGACGGAGAATTCCTTTGAAATTAAAATTACAAAATTTCAACACAGTAAAAGGTTGACCTTTTATCTGAAATTTTTTAAGAACATAATTTCAACACGGTAAAAGGTTGACCTTTCCCATTAGACATGCAAAATGTTCAGTACGAATTTAACTAATTTCATTATTTATTTAAATCAGAAATCATGTCTTCTTCCGGCTGATTATGTTAGAATTTTTTTTTTTCAGAGAATTAACCTAAAATATAATTGAATTGACCTTTCTTATCTTAAATTTTAATAATGGACCCGGGGTCCCATATACAACTAATGTTAAAATCTTGCTAGTATACTATAAGAAATTTAAAACAAACGTAATTGTAATTTCTAAGTTTCTAGGTCAATTCTCACAGAATTGTGACTTAATTAAAGTTTCCAATTTAATTTTTTAAAATAAAATTCGATAGGAAAAGCTTTTTATTTTATATTTCTATTATTGAATCCAGTTTAGTTGGAGAATAATTTTTATATGTAAAAATAAACTTTCACATGTTAGACATATATATATATATTTGATAGTGTTAAATTGAAATCTCCTCCCCTTAAATTTTTTTCCCTTAAAGCTTCAGGTATTTATCATTTTTTTTTCCATTTCAAGACTTCAAAAGGCCTTATCAGGTGCATATTTTGCCTGTCCTACAGTCGAGGTCTGGGAATGCAT
>CANYLF013037754.1:0-10762 GCA_948193215.1 Bocquillonia castaneifolia
TTGTTTGAAGTCTACTTTGATGTGCATGTATATAAATAAATGGAAAATCTGCTTTTCCTTTTATCTGAATAGTATTTCCTTTTAAATGCATTTGCATTCATGACATATTTGGCATTCACTCATATCATAATAGTTCATTTATCATTGCTACAAGGCTTCAAAACATTTGCTGGGCCCACCATTGCCACCATAGAAAGAATAAGAAGAGATGTAGAAATGGCATGCTCAATCCCAAAAAATGGCTTTGATCAGTAAAAAGGGCATCACAAGCGCAAGGCAAGTAAAACACTACCAGAGGATTGCCGGTCTTGGAGATCTCCCTGAAAATGACCAAAGGCCTCCCCAAAATACTTCTAGGCATGCTCTTTCATAGGCTGAAACAATGTCAAAATTTTTCTGTGACTAAAAAAAAAAAGAAAAAAAGAAAAAAATGAGGAGAAAAAAAAGAAAAGGAAAAACGAGGAAGTAAAGAGGTTCAAAATAAAGCAAACCTAAGTGATTATGGAGCATGACCAAAACACGAAACGGAAACGATAAGAGGCTACTCAAACAAATGTGTGATCAACGGGGACATAAGAATAAGCTCCGAATCATGATACCAGAGACCAGGCAATCAACGAACGAAGAATCTTATCAATCCAAATGCTATGTCTTCGATGGTAGGCCACAAAAGAAGCCTAATGAACATCCATGAAATGCGCCAAAGCACTGACGGTAAAACTTTATGCAAAAGTGTCAACAATAGCCTCTGGCATAAAAAGCCGTAACTGATTGAGCATGTGCAAAAAAAAGCAAAAGAAGTAGAAAACAAGAAAAGCCTGGATTAAAACATGCAACCCGAAAAGCACGACCAGCAACCACAACGACATTAGGCCCAGCACGTAAACCATACTCCTCTGTAGCATCGTTGAATGAACTAGGAATGATTTGCTATTAGATACTCTTGATTGCATCATATCATTTGCATTTTGAGTGAGATACTAAACAGGTGATGGTATAAGCCAGACAATCCACATAATAGGCACAATACAGAATCAGAATTTCCAAATGAGGCACTTCACGACCCCTATCGAGGAAAGAGCCCTTTCTGACACCGTCAACATTAAGATAGCTAATATATTCATTGACAAAGCATCAACACACCTCATATCTGCTCCAACTCAACCTCCACATTCTGCAAACTAATGAGGTAAGCCTGAACTAACAAAGGTAACCTCGCACACACAAGCACAATCAAGACCAAGAAAATGAACAAAGGCTGATGAGTTGAAAAGCCCTCCATAGGCAGCTCATGCAAAAATTAAGGCAAGGCCTGCTAGGGTGAAAACCTCATAAAGAGGCGCCCTAGGCAAAAAGATAAGGCTGAAAACAAATAGAGCCTGATGAGTTGAAAACCCCTCTATGGGCTGCTCAAATAAAAATTAAGGCAAGGCCTAGTAGGGTGAAAACCTCAGAAAGAGGTGCCTAAGGCAAAAAGATAAGGCCGAAAACAAATAGAGCCTGAAGAGTTGAAGACCCCTCCATGGTCGGCTCATGCAAAAATTAAAGCAAGGCATGTTAGGGTGAAAACCTCACAAAGAGGCGCCCTAGGCAAAAAGATAAGGCCAAAAACAAATAGAGCCTGATGAGTTGAAAACCCCTCCATGGGTAGCTCATACAAAAATTAAGGCAAGGCCTGCGAGGGTGAAAACCTCACAAAGAGGTGCCCTCGGCAAAAAGATAAGGCCAAAAACAAATAAAGCCTGATGAGTTGAAAACCCCATTGCGGGCGGCTTATGCAAAACTTAAGGCAATAAATGAATAAAAGCTCGAAGAGTCGAAAACCTATCAGTGGGTAGCTCACGCAAAAATGAAAGCCATGGAAAGCAAAGGAAACTCGAAAACCAAACTTCAACCCAAAAAGCTAAAACCTAGAAAACAAGACACCCATTGACAAAATTCCTCTAAGCAGGGGGCAAGGAACATCCCATTCCATCCAATAACTTTAAATGGCATGACCCAGCAACAAGCAGGGGGCACCTCATCCAGACAAAGACCCAAGCAACCAAAATTTTCTATCTGGACTGACCTAAGCAATTCAAACCACCATCTAAGCTCAGACTCAGGTACCATCATCGCCAGACAAGAGCAACCTTCTTTACCGACCAAAGTAGCCTAGACACTAACACAACTTGACTAACACTCTTTCCTTAATGCATGATTAATCATCGCATCCTAGAATAGTCGTTTGCACTACGTGCCCATCTCACATTGCATCATAAATTCACACTAGATAGGAGGGCCAGCAACGAGTGGTTGAAATCACTTATAATCACATCCTATGCATGACATGCATACTTACTGCATTTCAACAGGTCAAATGGCTCGAGGCCAAGCAAGGAGCTAAAGAATCAAGAGCAGGATGAGGCTAAAGTAAAGAATTTACTACAACAAGCACAACATCCAAAGCAGTGACAACATTTGAATCATACCGCCTGGGTACCCATGACGAAAAGGGAAGGCAACCTAATGCAGTAATCCAGAGTGTGAGCAGACACAGATGTGGGAGTAATTGGTCACAAACTAATATGGACTTTCTGAATGAGTCAAAAGAAAGGAACAACAGGAAAACTGGGGGCAGGACGAATCTCCCATCCACCCATATGCAGGTCAACATATCCCCAGACGACGTAGGGCCAAACCATTGAGACTTGGGGGCAAGATAGGGTCTCCTGATTACCAACTTATGACAACATCAGATGAGCAACATCAACAACAGCTCACCCGATGACTGATTGGCCTTGAAAAAGAAGATGATCGGCCAGACCGATACTATAGAGAAATCATAATCTTCTCACAACTGAGAAGAATGTCAAAAGTAAATCTTAGAGGCAATAGGTCACCTTCAGCTAATCCAACGACCTTCAAGGAAATGGCAAGTCTTCCTCATCATTCAGTAAATTCGAGGGCAATGAGTCACATCCGAAAGATTCCAAAACACTCAAAGGGCAGCGGGTCACCCTCAAAACATCAGAACAGCCTTTGGGAAGAGAATGACTCCAGACGAGGACAAGTCATCTTCAATTCCGAAGATCACAAGTAACAGCAAGCCACCTCAAAACTACAGAATACCAGATGTTGATGGGCCATTTTTAATCTCAGCAACTTACAGGCGATGACGAACCTCCCCAGGCTCCAGAGTCGCGAACAGCAACAAGTCACCTTATCATTCGATGGATCCAATTGGTGACGAGTCACCCTCAAATGCCAAAATCTCAGGTGACAGTAAACCGCCTTCAACTACATCATTTTTGGCGACAGTAAACTGTCTTCAATAATAGGAACTCCAGGCAACAACTAGCCACCTTCAATCCCAGCTAGCTTCGGGCAACAGCTAACCGCCCTCATCCCCGGTAAACTCAGAAGACACAGTCGGTAGCGAGCGAGCTCTAACAATCCCTGGTGACAATAAATCACCCCTTCATCTTAAAGCACGATTTAGTAGCAAGCTATCTACAATGATTTCAGGTGGCAACGGATCACCTTATATTCAGACACTCAACCAGCAGTGAGCCATCCTCAGTAATCCTGTTGTCACCTTTTAGTCAACAGATCCAATAGGCAACGAGCCACCTTCAACAGTGTTAGAAGTGCATCAGCGAGCCACCCTCAACAACCTCAGGAGATTAGAAATCACAATCTATCTAGAAGTACAATTAGCTGTGAGCCACCTTTAGTAAACTCAGGCACATTTCCGGCAATCGGCCATCCTCAGCGATCTCGTTTAATAGCAAGTCACCTTTTACTTAAGAAGATCCACTCAACAGTGAGCCACCTCCAAAACCTCAAGTGATAGCAAGTCACCCCTTACCTAGAGACATAATCGGCAACGGGCCATTTCCAGCAGTCCCATGGCAATAGCGAGTCACCCATTACTCTGTAAAACCAGTCGACAGCAAGCCATCTTTAGCAAATCATTTTCAACTCTAAAATTTTAGACGGCAGCGAGCCATATCCAGAACTTCAGGCAACAGCAAGCCACCATCAGCTCCAGAACTTCCAGTGGTAGCAAGCCACCATCAGCCCCAGAACTTCCAGTGACATTAAGTCACCATCTATCATGAAGTACGCATGACCGGCTCCGAGCCCGATCAAACAAATCCCGGTGATAGCAAATCACCCCTCACTCGTATATGTAGTCAGTAGCAAACTGTCTCCAGCAATCTTAATTGGCAACAAGCCATCTCCAGTGATCCTAACCCGTAACGACCTTCCCCAGGAAAACCCAGGTCACCTCGTGGTTCAGAGACGTAACCGGCAGCGGACCACCTTAGCGGATCCCAACGACGATGAGCCGCCCTTGACTATAGGATTCTAAATGACAAACAACTACCTTTGAATTCTTTACAATTTCAAGCGACAGTAAGCCGCCCTCATCCTTGACAAGCACAGCAATGGCCAGCCGCCTTCAATTCTAGAACCCCAGGCGATAGCGGGTCACCTTCCACTTGCCAAAATTCCAGGCGATAGCAAGCCGCCACAAAACACATATCTCAGGCAACAACAAACTGGCCCTCACACTCAGAAATTCCAAGACTATAACAAACTACCTTCGACAAGCTCCATGTAAGACTAACTAACTCTATAGGATTCCAGCGTCCTAAACTTCCTTGGTAAATCCCGACGTCCGTCTAGATTACCAGTGATCTAGATTCCTTTGTCTAGTCGATTGAAAGTATCCTAGACTTTTTCCGGGTAAATCCTGACATCTATCTAGATCGCTTGTGATCTAGATTCCTTTGTCTAGTCAATCGAGAGTATCCTAGATTTTTTGGGTAGATCCCGATGTCCATCTAGATTGCTAATGATCCAAATTTCTGTGTCTAGTCAATCGAGTGTATCCTAGACTTTTTTGGGTAGACCTCGACGTCCATTTAGATCGCTAGTGATCTAGATTTCTGTGTCTAGTCGATCAAGAGTAACTTAGATTTTTTGGGTAAATCCTGACATCCATCTAGATCGCCAGTGATCTAGATTTTTGTGTCTAATTGATTGAGAGTATCCTAGACTTTTCGGGTAAATCCCGACGTCCTTCTAGATAGTCGATGATCTAGATTTCCTTGTCTAGCGGAGCCGTAAGCGTCCTAGACTTTCCAAGGCTTGGCCCGATGTCTCCTAAGACTGCTAGAGTCTTAGGTTCTCATTCTAGAATGATCAAGCATGTCCTAGACTTCTTCAGGCTAGGCCCAACAAAGCTGGAATGAACGTGTTCCAAAACCTGGTCTAGACAAGCCAAGTGTCTTAGACTTAACAGGGGAAACGGCTACCTCCCAACACCTTAGCAGAGGTTGTCAAACCACTAGGGCAATATGCTTCAAAAGTATCCTCGAATATGTCTACTTTGCCAAATGCTTATTCATTCGATCATTTCTAAGCTCTAACAAAGTGGGGGCAAACTATAGACACTGAATTTTGGGATACCAGGTCCTTGAGGGCAAGTTGAAAACTTTGGGGGAAATTACCTATCTCAAGATATATCCTATGCAATTAAAGGTAGTGCCCTAAACACCAAAGGTTCGGCCGAACCACCAAACAACTGACCGAACCATCAAGCCACCCATGCTAGGCCTAAGACCTTAAGGGAAAAATGGTCCAAGGCCTATCAAGTGAAGGTCCGACCAGACCTTTACCAATCATTTCCCGGACCTTTGCCTTAGGCTAGTAAGGGTAATCATGATTATTCGCTACGGAGCGGTGATTTGACAATATAGCAGTAGGCTTACATGCTCCTACTGCTCTGTGCTATATAAACCTTACATCAACACCTTGCAATAGGGGGCACTTGTTACCACTTGCACAGTAGACTAGTTCAACGTTAAGCAACAAATCCTTCAATAGGAGGAAAAGGAGAGAAGAGGGAGCGTAGCTTTATCATCTTCGGTAATCCGATGGAACAATGAAAGTGGTAACAAATTTAGAATATAACAATTATAAGGATCATTCTAGCATCCATACATCATAAAAACAAGGTTTTGGTTGTATCATTCCATTGATAACATGATGTTTTAAGCTACTGCAACTTTGCATGCTCATATATAACTAAGCTTTTCTTGTTTTTCTTATATGCATGAACTCTTGAGACCGAGGTGATGAGTTATGGCTAAACAGGATGTACCTCCAAAGCTTAACCAAGCAAAAGTGGATTTAAACATGTCTCTCAATCCTTAAATATATTTGATTTGTAACAGTTCATTACACCTAGGATTTAGGGTCCCCCGTGCTCTAGGGGGGTCATTTTTGTATCTTTGTGTATTCTATTCCAAAAGTATGTAATAAACAAGTACAAACTTGACTAAAACAGTCTCCTGCACCAATTTATAGGTCCGACCGAACCTTCACGAACCAAGGGTGGTCATCCGGTGGAACCTTTAATTATCTGATCGGATGATTAAGGCTAAGCCGGATGTCCCACCTGCTTCGATTATTTTTGAAACTTGGGCCTGGACCAATCAAAGATCTGACTAAACCATCAACAAAGGCCAGGTCGGACCTCTATGCATGGGATATGTCAAAATGTAAAGAAGAAAATCCAAGGCCACAGACTATTTTTGAAGCTTCAAGGTCTACTCATGGGTCCTCTCCAGGGCTAGTCAGTCGATCGGTAAGATTTCCTAAACCTTATTTAATTTATAGTCAACCTCCTAGATCTAAACATTAAAGAATTAAATTAGACATTTAATAAATAAACCCGGTAATAAGTACAATAAAATGGTAGAAACGCATTTCACCTTTCCTTTCTTTAAGGGTGTATGTATATTACTGTCATTCTCATACTCTAGGTAAATAATGAATAAATTAATGTGCAAACATTAACTTGTAAAATAAATGTAAAAGTACGTAGAAACTGACTGTGGATATTATGCATGTAAATAAATAAGGTAATAATCCACTTGGCTAACCATTATCAAAATAAGTAGAAACCCACAAAATACAGCAACCAGTACTCAATCAATCATGGTTAACTACAACGGACCTAATGCAGGACTAAAATCAATTGGAAATAATATTAAGCGCACCCATTCATTACATCCTACTTTTGGGGTGATTTATCACTTTATATTGTTTGCCTCTGGTGGAAAATAATGACCTTATTACTTAATTAAATAGGAAATTGCCCCAAGAATGGATGACGCATTCTGAACCCAGAAATCATCTGGTGTGATGACGAATGGGGATTCCTGAGGAATCTATCTGTTTGTTAATCACTAGGTGATCCCGATGCAATTCGGGTGGTGACTCCATAACATTTTCATAAAATCCATAAAATCCATTTAGTGAGTCTATCGCCATTGCCATTGGACACCAACCGACGGGCAGGTCCCGGACGCTCTGTCCACATACCATTAATTTTAATAGCTTACTAAAAATGGAAAAAAATTATTCTTAATCAAATTTATTAAATATTATTAAGATTGATGTACTTTTCAAAAAAAAATTTTAAAATTGGCGTAAGCTTGTAAGATTGCAAACTATAGTTGAACATAATGATATTTGGTTTGAGATCAACTCAAAAATAAATAAGTCAATATCCATCTAATTAATACTTGATTTGACTCGATTAACTTATAAATCATACTCATAATGCTATAAATATAATTATTTATAGTTCATCAAATCTATTAATTAATTTATAATATAAAAGTCTACTAATTAGCTTTTATATGAAATGAAATTCTAATACATTCTACCAAAGTATATATATATTTAAGACCGTAAAGACTTGTTTAATCTATCTAAACTCATATAATTTTAATTATATTTCACTATTTACATGTGTACATTTAATACTATAATATATTATATATTTAATAAATATATATTTTATACAAAACATAAAATATAGATGTATAATGCATTTTTTATTTATAAAATATGGTTCTGAATTTGAAATTAATATTTGTCTATAAAAATATTAAAAATATCTTCTCTTTGTATCAGTTACACAATGTTAAATACGTGCTTAAATTTTTTACAAAAAGTAACAGTAGCAATCCAGACTTTTCAATAAACTAGTTTTCTTCTGATGTGCTTTACATGTGAATAATATTACTTTTAAAATTATATTATTTTTAATTTATATAAACTGAATTAAGTAAAATATATGATGATAAAAATTAAATACTAAAATTTTATAAATAATAATATCCAATTTTATATTATTAATATTAAATTATAACCAACATTGAACAAAAATAAATACAAAACTTTTAATAATTAAACAATAAATTTACAATAATAAATATAACAGAAATAACATAATATAAGTCTATTATATTAAATCGAAGTATGTAATTAAAATTATAAATGGTAAATAATAATCCAAGTTAAAATTTTAAATAAAATGATTTATATTATAATAGTATATTAAATTTGATGAAATGACATCATCAATATACAAAGTAATTTGTAATTGTCTAAATTATATCATTTGTCGAGATTACATACTCATTTTTAAGTTAATTTAAAATTTTGAAATTTAAATAGATAGATTCATGTTAATAAATAAAAATGTTGTGCTTGTTTTTTTTATCAAAAAAAAAATATTCTTAAAGCATTTTTTATTGTATGTACCATATAAAAATAATTTTTTTTAAAGAACTTATAAACAAGAGAAAATCAAATTGTAAATTATTGATTAGAAATTTATCGCTCGTAAATTTTATATACCAACTACTTAGTCGATTAAAATCTTCAAATATTAAATAAGGCACCTACGATAATATGTAAAAAAAAACTGTGTCATTCTTTCATTAAAAAATTTTTCTTAAAATATGTTTTCTATTAAGATACTCTTCTAGTTAATGTATAGAATTATTCAACATTAAAATAATTTTATAAATAGAATATAATTTTATATTGCTGACATTAAATTCTTGTCAACAATAGATGAACAGTATTTATTCAATTTCAAAGGATTAAATAACAAAATTTCATATGTAAATAAGTTTTGAATAATATAATACATTTACATTGATTTATTGATCTAAAATAAATAATTTATTAAAAAACTTAAATAGATAAATAATAAAATCCGTTTAAAATTTGAATAATATAATATTTATTAGTCAGATCAAATTTAAAGATATCCTATAATCTTTTAATAGATTATACCAATCAAGCAGTTAAAAATTTAAATTATAAATTATAAAAATAAATAAACATATGTCATTTTTCTGTAAAATAATATTCTTGAAATATTTTATTCTATTAAAATGCTCTTATAGCTAGTATATAGAAATAATAAAAGTAAACAAATAATTTTTTATTATTAATATTAGATCAAAATATCTATATAATTTTAGATGATTAAATAAAAAAACTTAGACAAATAAATATAAAGTAAATAACTTCATGTATTACTTTATTGATCTAAAATAATAGAAAATCTTAAATAGATAAATAATAAATGTATTTCAAATTTTAAATAACACAATGTATATTAGTCAAATGAAATTAAATTTCTCATAATTTTTAAATCAATAAATTATTTGAAATTCAAATAAAAGAATTTAAGTAAATAGATAAATGGTACATGTCTTAATTTATGTTAGATCAAATTTAGAAATACAAAGATTTTGAGATTAACTAAATTATTTAAAATTCAAATAAATAGAATTAATGTAAAAAAATAACTAAAGCATGCCTATTTTTGTCCAAAAGAGTTTTTTTCTCTTAAGATACTTTTATAGGTAGTATATATATAGATTATAGAAGTATAGATAGATACTTATAATGCCAATTACATTTATTGTTAATACTCATATGATTTTGGTGTCAATATTTTTCTTTATCACTTATTATATCAATAAACATGTACGACTACTAATTTTATAGTATCATTAATACGAATTGAAACAAATATCATATGGCTTAAAAGAAAGTTTATCCCTGTTAATTACTCTCTGTTTACATCCAAGACATATAGATAACAAATTTCACACGTCTTTGTTTTGTAATATAGGGTAATATCAGTAGGACAAAGTATGATAGAATTTAGTTGAAGATCAAATTTAATCTTATCTTAGCAAAAAAAAAAAAAAATCTTATCCCAAATTTAATTTCAAACTCCAATATTTACCGTTGGGTAGCCGTGTACAACAAATTTTATCGAACTTTAAAATTATTAATCTATCCTATTTATTAAAGTTGAAATCCTAACATATCCTTGTCATGATGTCAAGAATCATGACATATAGTAGAATCCTTTATTAAAATACAATAAAATCATAATTGATAAGGTTTTATGCACATGCTTTTCCCTGACTTCTGACTTCTCCTTGACTTCCTTCTCCTTGACTTCTTCCTAACTTATAGTACAAGTTTACTTGTATCACACTCCTATTGTAACTTGATTGGGCTTGCACTTATATTGCTGCCCTAATTTGTTCCTATAAATACTGAACATATACATAATATACAATTGCCCTTTGTTTGAATATATTTATGTTCTTATGGTATCAAGAGCCACCCTAGGTTTTACAACCAAAAATATTCTCTTCTTTTAATTTATGTTCCAAATTTTTTTCCTTCTTCTCTACGCCTTCTTTTACTCAATCATGACTTCATCTTCCTCAGCTGTCTCCACCACATCAACCTTTCTAATTTCCTCACCAGCCACATCAATTCCTTCAAGCCTTTCTCATCAACCACCAATTAAACTTACCTCCTCAAATTATCTTCTTTGGCAAGCCCAGCTTCGACCTTTGCTAAACAGTTATGATTT
>CANYLF013040507.1:0-17901 GCA_948193215.1 Bocquillonia castaneifolia
TATATTTATGGTTTCCATTATATATTTTTAATATAGTTTGCATGATTGTTGGCTTAATTGCATGGATAAAGTTAGTTTATGTCATTATTTTCTTATATAACCTAATTTATGAGTTTGGGTATTTTGATTATGATTTTTATAAGGTTTATGTATTTTAACGTTGTATTTATTTTCACTTAGCCCAATAGTAAACATATTATAATGTTTGGGATGATTCCCATAATTTATTAAGCTTATTTTCTATTTTGCAGTCAACTAACAAATTCTGCGTAGGAATTCAGCCCAGAGCTGGCCGGTCCTACGTGGACAACCGGCAAGTCATTCCCCTTGACCGATCGGTCATTCAATCTGGAACCCAAGATTTTTATTTTTAGTTAATTAGGATTTAAATCAGACTAATTAATTAATTAAGCAATTATTAAAATTAATCTAGAAACTAATTTCCCCTTTCCTTTCTTTAGGTTTACTTTATAACATTTATTTTATATTTCTTGGTAATTTGTAATACTTATTTTGTACCTTTTATTTCGTATTTATTATTATTTTATCACATATTTGCATGATTTAAGATTAAATAATAATTAATAATTAAAGTTGGTAATTTTAGATAAAATTGTGATAAAATAATTTCCCCTTCCATTTCTTTAAGAATGAATGAATTTTATTAAATATTTTGCAATATCTTATGTATAATCCATCCAACTTCCATTTCATTAGATTTTAATTAATTAATGTGCAAACTTTAACTAAATAATTAGGATATAAAATATGTAAAAACTCACTTTTTAATATATCTTTTATGTAAATAAATCAGGAATAAATATTTGGTAATAATTTGTAAATAAAATAGATAAAAATTAACATTTTTCCATGTCTTCCATGTAATTTAATTAGGACTAATAAGTCGGGATAATAATAAAATTGGGCTAGAAATAATTAGGGATCATTTTTTATTATAAAATTATTATAAAGTTTTGTGTAATTTATTTTTATTAGTTGTTAAACGCTTTTCCTCACATGCTGCCTGTTAAAATAAGGAATTAATAATTTCACTTGGTGATTAAATACTAAAATGCACTTTATAAGATGCTTATTCTGAACCTAGAATCATCTGGGTGATGACGATAAGTACTCTTTTAAATGGGATTGAGTCGTTCATCACATTATAAAAAGCGATCCCGAACCAAATCGGGTGACGACTCCTCATTCTTCGCTTCACCTCAACTAGGCTAATGCACGTTCCCTAACTTTAAATAGTAGTAGTATCGTGGTCGCTAGCCTGGGCGCTTGGGCCGAAAACCCTCCGTCCACAAAAGCCCAAACGCATTTCTCTTTAAAACTTACTGAAGATTGATTTTAGTTTTAAAATTCAAAAAAATGGATTTGCATTGATCGTTCTTTCAAATTTCAAAATCAAAAATAGAAGATCTGATTCAATTTATCACTATTTTCAAATTCATAACCTCCTACTTAATTTCTAAGCATTGACATAGAGCCTCTGCCTTTAAAAGGCACGCTCAAACTCATTCATAGTGGTTGGCAATTTCTGGGGAAGTTTACTAGTTTGCACAATTGAGAGAAAAAAGCTTTTGTAGGTGGTGTTTAAGAAAGAGAAAATGAAAGAAAAAAATAAAATAAAAGAAAGAAACAGTACGTGATTAACAAATAGAAAAGCTAAAAACTCAAAAGCTGAGGGAAATCAAGCCTTCCTATACAAAATTCATTTCCTTTGAACTGCTGCCTGTTGAATCTGCAGTTTCATTGATCATTACTATAAGTGCTTTAAACTCTTTTAATTGTTAATTTTTTTGTTGTTTCTGTAAAATTGTTATGATTTACATTCTTTATATGCATTAAAATATTCATCTACTCAATTTTGCCGCGAAATCTATTTTGAACGTACGTACTATGTTTTTTGCATTTTGCATTCACTGTTAATCATTTAAATGCTATGATTTGATGTCTTGTTGATTTAATACATGTTTTTTTGGCATATAAATGATTTCTAAAATGCCTTTGCATGATTTAATTCATTTTGGTTGATTTCATTAAAAACCAGTATGTTGCATGTTTACTGTATTGAACATAATATTATTGTAAGTTATAGATATGATGTAAATGATTGATTGGCATGATATATGTGTGTTCCAATTGTTTAGAGATTGTTCTAGGTTGTTTTGAATTATTATAACATGATTTGAATGGTTTGAGCATGTGTTATGAAGATTCATGAAAGCCATGCATTACATGCTCACTATAAGTGTCAATTGTATGTTGTTTGATTGTCTAGATGTATGCTGCGTTGGGTTGTGCCATATAGACATTGGCTTTAGGTTGTTTGTATTATGCATTTACATTTTGGTTGAGTTTTTTGCCAATTTTTGACGTTTGGTAAGCCCGAAAGTTGCATTTTTTTGTATTTTCTATTGTTCCCTGCATATGTGTGTAGCAACGCCACTAAAGGGAGTGGGTGAGACCCAATGAGTGGCATTGGGTGTTCATGGTGGCAAGGAGTAGCTTTGGCTTCTCTATAGGTTCCCCCAATTCTCTGTAACTTCTGTGTATAAAAATTTCACATAGATTATAGCGTACAGGTAAGTAATCTAACCTTCTTTGGTAAGAATTAGGTGAAATGGTGCATGAAATGAACCTAATAAGCTATTTGGTAATCTTTAGGTTAAAATGGTATCAACCTAGGTTGTGTTGATGTGTTGACATTTTGTGTTCTCACCCTTGCATGTAAATTATATTAATGATGGTTTGGTAAAGTAACACTGATCCTTGCTTATATAGAAACTCACCCCTTTTGCATGCTTATAATGTAAGAATGTTGTAGACAAAGAGGGGTTTCCTCAGTAGTCCCAGCCTGATTGACGATTGCAGCATTGCGCGTTTAGCGTAAGGAAGCTAATGGTAAATCCCTTTTGATGTTGCGATTTATACTGTGAGTGAGGCCACTCAGGATGAGTATATCAGGCTGATGATTGGTATAGTCCCTCAGTGAAAGACTTCCAGGCGATTGCATATTGATGAGATCGCTAACCACTTGCTGGGTTATGATGGCGGTGTAGGATGGCGTGCAGATAGGATGGCACGTGCATTTATTCTGTATCTCCTGGGTAGCACCCTTTTTTGTGACACTAACAGCATAATTCCCATCCACTTCATCCCCATTAGTAGAGATTTTACTGCTATAAGCACATTTGACTGGGGATCAACGGCCTTAGCCTATCTCTACTATTGGATGGACCACGTCTCACTGGGCGGGAAGAAGCTTTGTGGCTTCTGGCATGCTACTCATGTAAGTCAGTGAACTACCTTTGCTTTATTTTCCACTTTTCCTTTTAGCTTCTAACTTTCTTGTCTCTTTTTGTAGGTTTGGGCCATCGAGCTTGGCTTGATTCAACAGTTCACACCCATCTATCTGACTCAATCCTTTCCACTTCTGGGTCATTGGGCCATTAACCGACAGCTCACCTATAAGACCTCCATCCACGAGCATCACATTCTTCTAAATGCTCTAACTACTGATAATGTAAAAAGAAACAAACTTGTTAGTTTAAAACAACTTTTGAAAGTTTTCAGAAACTTACATGTTTGCTCTATTCTTGTATATTCATGTTGATTGGCTGGGCAGTGTATAGAACCTCCCTAGATATGTGTATGCTAGCAAACTGAAGGATAGGTTGAGGATTCTCCTTAAGGGCCCTAGGATGCGGATGTGGTATCTCGGAGAGAGAGTTCACCACCAGTACTCCAAGATAAAATGTAGAGTACCTGTTCATCCTCCGATAGACATGTTCTGGGGCCATACCATGGTTGGTGAAGATTTGGAGCGAGCACTTGCTGGGGCTCCTTATACTCTTTTCTTGGCTCATTCCAAGGCATATAACAAGTTCTTGCTGAAGAGATGCCTTCCTCGCCTTCCCCTGTCAGAGTAGAAATTGGCTTTGGTATGCATTGATCTTCCAATTCTTATCCATTTTGAACCTTCTGTTCAAGGACTAACTCTTTAGAACATGCAGGCCTAAAACAGCGTTGTTACTTTCACTATCCCTGGGGGGTTCTGATGATGACAAGGATATCATTGCTTCAGAGGTTAGAGAGGCTCAAGCTGAGGTTGCCCCCGAGTCGAATGAGGTGCCTCCTGTTGCCAATAATGAGGCTGGGCCTAGCCTTCGACCTCCTCCGATGACTAGGACCATGTCTGGGGTTAGAGTTACCCGATAACGGTCTCAACTACCAGTTCATAGGCATCCTACAGAGGACCCTGCTAACTACGTTCTAGGTGTGATCACTTCTTTCCCAAGTCACACCGTACTTTACCATTCTCTTACTGGCATTATGGAGCATACTTTGACTCCCGCTTCTCCTTACATCACTTTTTCTCCAGCATGTACTCATGTAAGTTTCTCAAATTTTATGCTTTTCTAAGTTCAATTTTGTTTTTCTGACTTGCTTTCTTTCTCAAATTTTGACCACCGAGGTTGCTCGTCTTGCTAGTTATTATCAAGCTAGTAAGGCTCTCACTATTGAGGCTTATGATGCTTGGCAATCAGCTCATGAGAATGCCTCACAGATGAACCATTACTTGAGGATTCATCTTAATGAGTTAGAAGCAGCTGGAACTTCAGGTGATCAAGATGAGGACATGGATGCCCCTATAGATATGACTATTATTGGAGATGACTCTCATCAAGAGGCAAACCATGATGATGGAGAGCCTTAGATGTCATTTCCTTTGCTTGTTTGGACTGTCTTAGAGATGCTTTATTTGTTTTTTCTTTGTTCTTTTTTTTTTTGACATGTACTTATATCATGATGCATGTTTTCCTACTTTTCCTATGATGTATGCATGAAATGGTATGCTTAGAATCCCCCAAAAGTCAAAAATCCACGAAATCTTGGATGTTGGAGTTGGAGTGACCTTGGAGCATAACCAACGCCAGTGTAGGAGTGGCGTGGGTATTCTTACAATGCCACTCCATTTGCAAATGCGATTAGTTGCGGCTTTTTACTCCGTTTTTGACTCCTTTTGGACTCCGAACTTCCATAGATGCCACGAGTTGTATATAAAAACATTAGGTTACCTTGGAAGCTTTAGAAAACATCAATCAGACTTCAATTTACTCCCCATACCATCAAGATGTTCCAAAATTCACAGAAAACCCTGAAAAGTCATCTAGGGTATCTAGAATTCGACTATTGGAAATCCTTAAACAGATTCCACCTTGCAGAGTTCAAATCTTTTTGAATTTCAGTTCGACTTCAAACTTCTACATGTTGTAATTGATTGTTGGAACATTAAACACCATGTCTTCCACTTCAATGGTGTTGAGCTCTGCCCCCTATTTGAAGAGTTTGAAGGGATTTTGGGCAAGATTCATGAATCTAATGCCGCTATAGTTCTACCCAACTCTAGATCTCATACTCTAGAGTCTTTGGCTACTTTCTTTGGCTTAACTCGTGACCAGGTGTTATCTTGTATGGATGAATAGTCGATTTCAACCCAAAGTTTGCTAGAATTTGGAGCTTCCAAGCCAAAGGGTAATAAATCTTGGCAGATGATCACTAGCTTTTGCCTGTACTCCCACTTTTTGCTGATTTCCTCTGAAGGCAAAGGAAATTGCCAAATCACTCATGTGCTAGAGCAAGTGGATCAAGGTCATAATCCTTTTCCACTTATACTGGCCGAAACCATTATCAGCTTGGATTATGTTAGGAACACTCAGCGACTTTGGGGCAGTCCACTTCTACTCCAGGTATGCACACTTCTTTATCTCTTCTTTATTCCCTTGTTTTAGCTTGATTGTCCTTGAATATGCCTTTTATCAAATCTGGTTAAAGGAAAAGTTAGTCATACTAATGCCCCAGCAAATCCCTTGACCTACAAGCCTCGTAAATTCCAATCTAGAAGGCATGCTTTGACCCAAGTTGAGCGTGCCGGACTATAAGTTACTTGTGTTTGGACCTCTTTCCTTGCTTCTAGAAGTGAAGAATTCATCCGTTGGCATTGTGAATGGTGGAAACTAACTTATGTAACCATCAATATTGCAGAAAACTATGTAGTCATTACTAGCTTCGGGACTGTAACCTTTACATTCCTGCTAGGGTTTGTAGACAATACGGGATAATGCAGAGAGTTCTTGATGTTATCCCCACTTTCACACCTTATGCTGTTACCCCTTACTTCCTTAGGTACTCCTGCATTCGTTGGGCTAGCAGAACCATCATGAGGAATTTGACTTTCACTCGCAAAGTTACTACTGATGATGATTACAAAGCCTTGGTTGATCTGGTGAGTGCTATTTTTGTGATTTAATTGTATGATTCTGTTAAGGGATCTTATTGGTGCAAAGTAACTTACTATGTTGGTTGAACTGTCTGATGATGATGGTAAAAGTGCTGAGTTATATGATACAAGTAACATAAAATATGCAAAGAGAACAAGAGAAGACGCAAGAAATGCATTGGAAGCTGATTTTAACAACATCAAATGGAGCAAGAAAAATAAGAAAAATTATGTCTCATAGCAGTTTATTTTATTCATTCAATGGTTTATCTTTTTAGTTATGCAAACATAGAATCAAATGACAATTTTCTCATGCAAGGTTTATTTTATTAATATTAGCACAATAAGCGTACTTTAACAAATTACATTGGGTATTACTGCTATCTTACTTTCTTCTCTCAATTATTTTTGCCTAGACTGCCTCTTTTTGAGGTTTTCACCCTAACAGGCTTGCCCTAATTTTTTCCTTGAATGCCTTTTTATAAGTTTTTCACTCCAGCGGCGCCCTAATTTTTGCATGAGCCATCCAAATGGATTTTTAACTCATCGAGCTTTTATTTATTATTATACATTTTTCTAAAGGTAGTACTTCTTAAGATGATCCAGTTGATGGGTTCTCTGAACTCATTCCCATCTAGATCTGAGATCTTCACAGCTCCTTTAAGTAGAATCTTCTTGACCAGATATGGGCCCTCCCAGTTTGGTTTGAACTTTCCTCTCGGGTCAAACGAAATAGGCCTAGCTTGCTTCAGCACCCAATCTTCTTCTTTGATTGGCTTAACTCTAACTCCTTTATTGAATGCTCTGGCTATCCTCTGCTAATACACTTGAGTGTGATGCAGAGCCTTGTTTCATCTTTCCTCTAAAGATAATAGATGTTTGTATCTTGATTCAGCCCATTGTGCTTCTGGAATTTGTACTTCTAGAGCCACTCTTAGTGATATGACATGAGTCTCAATTGACAACACAGCTTCACCTCCAAACATCAAAGAATAGGGAGTTTCCCCTGTTGCACTCCTTATGGTCGTGTTGTAACCCATGAGAGCGAAGGGTAATTTGTTTGCCCAATCCTTGTAGGTCTTCACCATCTTAGCCAGGATCTTTTTAATAATCTTGTTATCTTCTTCCAATGCTTTGTTGGCTTAAGGTCTATAAGGTGATGACCTGTGATGTTCAATCCCCTTTTCTTCTAGTAGATCTGCGGTTTCCCCTTAGAAGTGAACTCCATTGTCTAAGATTATATGATGAGGTTGCCCAAATCTGTTGATGAGCTTTTTATTGATGAATTTATCCATATTCTTTACAATAACTATTGGTAGTGAGATTGCTTCCACATATCGGGAGAAATACTCAATAGCCACGACAATGTATTTATGGCCATTAGAAGTTGTTGGTCTTATTTCTCCAATGACATCGATCCCCCAAGCTGAGAAAGGCCAAAGAGAAGTTAAGTTGTGTAGTTCAATAGGTGGCAGATGAATCTGATTCACATGTAGTTGGCATTCGTGACACTTTTTGACCAGCTTTATGCAATCTCTGTCCATAGAGTCCCAGTAGTACCCTTGTTGGACTATCTTTTTACCCAAAGTATGCCCATTCATGTGAGGCCCGTAAACCCCAGCATGGATTTTTCTCATAACTTCTTCTGCTTCATATTGATTAAGGCATTGAAGTAGTACCCCACTTGGAGCCCGTTTGTACAACATTCCTTCGTGATGAGTGTAATTCCTTGAAATAACTGTCAGAGCATGCCTCTTCTTTCCTGAAGCTCCTTCTAGGTATTCTCCCCTTTCTAGGAATCTCAGAACCTCATAAAACCATGACTTTTCCTTCGGCCCATATATAGTCATTACCCGTTCCCCCTGGTAACGAGGAATCCTTAATCTGCACATCACTAGTGGCTTCATAACTACGTTTCCAGGATTATCCCACATAGATGCTAGAGTTGCAAGTGCATCAGCCATTTGATTCTCCTCCCTTTATAGGTGTGTGAAGGTACAATTCGCAATACTCAAGGTGAGCATATGAATGTACTCGGCATAAGGCTTTAGCTTCACATCTTTGACCTCCCAGTTCTCAGAGGCTTGATTGATTATGAGCATTAAGTCCCCATAGATGGTGAGATTCTTTGCTCCTACTGTTATTACTGCTTCTAAACTGAACACACTTGCTTCATACTCCGCCATGTTATTAGTAACTTTGAAATCCAGCTTTTTGGCCAAAGGGATGTTCTCTTCTTCAGATGTGATTAAGATTGCCCCCACTCCGGCTCCTTTCTAGTTGACTACCCCATCGAAGTAGAGCTTCCACCCGTTTGCTTCTATCAGGTTTAAAGACTCATCAAGGAAATCATATTCCCATGTTTCCTGCCCTTCTATAGGATTAAGGGTAGAAACTCTGCTATAGCTCTCCCTTTGATGGTCTTCTTGGTCAAGTATTGGATGTCAAACTCTGTCAGCAACACCAACCATTTAGCAAGCATTCCCACTAGTACTGGAGCTTCATACAAATAGCAGAGCGAATTAACCTTTTCCACAGCTTGAACCTTATAGGATTGGTAGTAGTGCCTCAGCTTCCTCATTGCCATATCACTGCCAAGCAGGTTTTCTGAATAATGTCATATTTAGCTTCGTAGGATAACAGCTTCCTAATAAGATAGTAGATAGCGTGTTAAACTCCATCTTCATCCTCTTGTGCAATAATGGCTCCTATAGCATCATCTTCCAAGGCCAAGTACAATATTAATGGCTTTCCTGCTCTTGGTGGTTATAGAACAGGTAGGCTCATCAAGTATTGTTTGATCTTGTCAAACGCTATTTGACATCGTTCATCCCATTCTATCTTCTGACCCTTTCTAAGTAGCTTAAAGATGGGCTCACAGATCATAGTTAATCTGGAGATGGACTTGCTAATGTATTGGACCTTCCTAGGAAACCTCTTACTTCCTTCTTAGTCTTGGGTGCTGGCATTTCTTGAATAGCTTTCACCTTGTCTAGATCTACCTTAATTCCCCTCTGGCTCACAATGTGTCCAAGGAGCTTCCCAGAAGTTACTCCAAAGATGCATTTCTTTGGATTGAGCATCAAATTATACCTCTCGACCCTCGCCAAGAATCGATCCAATGCTTCAAAGTGTCCTTTCCTGGTTGGTGACTTGACTATCATGTTGTCCACGTAGACCTTGATTTCTTTGTGCATCATGTCATGGAACAAAGTTGTGGCCATCCTTTGGTAGGTTTCCCTCGCATTCTTCAATTCAAATGGCATGACTTTGTAGCAATAGATACCCCATTCCATGATGAAGGTTGTCTTGATCTTGTCTACAAGTGCCATCATGACTTGATTATAGCCAGCAAACCCGTCAGTGAAGGAATACATGACGCTCGATGCAGCACTATCAACCAGAACATCAATATGGGGTAGTGGGAAGTCATCCTTCATCGATGCTTTGTTTAGATCTCTATAGTCTACACACATTCTTACCCTTCCATCCTTCTTGGGCACCGGGACTATGTTGGCCAACCATTTTGGATAGTCGACAACTTCTAAAAACCTAGCTTTGAGTTGCTTCTCAACTTCTTCCTTGATAAGCTTTACCCATTCTGGTCTAAGTCTTCACAGCTTCTATTTAATTGGCTTCTTGTTTGGATCTGTAGGGATGTGATGTTCTGCAATGCTTCTGTTAATACCTAGCATGTCGTCATATGTCCATGCAAATACTCATTTTCTTTTATTTAATATTTTTTCAAATTTTCTCTCTCATTAGCAGTAATATCAAATGCAAGTGCTATTTTCTTTGGATTATCTTTTGTGCCAAGATTAATAGAATGAGTTTGCACAAAATTAATGTCAAAAATTCTTATGGTATGATCTATGTAATGCACATTATCATCAGGTAAAACATCACACCAGTAAGCAAAATCAGCATTTATATTATTGACTTTTGAAAGGAAAACAAAATTGTCCTCAAACAAATCGGACACTATTACATCAAGATCAGACTTTTCATAAAATAGACTCATTAATGAACTTTTTATAAACTCATCTAATTTAGACATTGCAACTAGATCCGGAACAGCCTTTTTAATCAACTCTTCAATTTTGATCTTGTGAACTCCTTCTATCAGCAACTTTTCCACAGCTTGGGTATCTACCAACTCTCTGAAAATCTCAAAACACGGCACTTGGATCTTCCTTATGTCCACTGGTTCAGCCTTTCTTAGGTAAAGGACCCACTTTTCAGGAACAAAGAAATCCGTGAGGGCCTACTCTGTCTTAATCTTCTTATTGCCATCATAGCCCAAGCCTTCTTTAGTTGTCTGGGTTTTGAATTCTGGCAGCTGAGTGATTCCTTATTGATTCTTCCCCAGTCCTAATGCAGGCATATACTCCATATTCTTCATCATCCGGTTGACAGCAGGATTGCCTGGCCCATCAAAGATACCCATGATCTGAAAGCCCATAAGGGAAATGACCCCCTGAGGCGTAGCTCGCAGCACAACAACTGAGGCAACTGGCTCAGCAGAGATGGTCAGAATTTCATCTTGATAGGGGAACTTAATCTTCTGGTGGACTATGGAAGGAACTCCTCCTAGAGCATGAAACCAGGGTCGTCCCAAGAGCACAGTAAAAGTCATGGGAATATCTAGGATGGCAAAGTCCACCTCTGAAACAATTAGCTCAGTCTTAACCTTGGTAGTAAATGTCCCTTCAACTACACATTTGGAATCATCATAGGCTCGAATGACCAAGTCGGAGGGCTTCAGGTCTTCTTTAGCTATTCCCATTTTTGAAAAAATCTTAAATGGGCACGCAATAATAGACGAACCATCATCTACCATTACACATGATGTTCACTTGCCATTCACTTTAGCAATAATGAACAATGCCTTATTGTGGTCTCTCCTTTCTAATGGAAAATCTTCATCAAAGAAGGTGATCTCCCTTTTCTTCTTTTCAGTTATCAGCCTAACCACTTCTTCAAGTGTTGTGGATTCTAGAGCTGGGATCTGAGTCAAGGCCTTGACTAAGGCTCGCCTATGAGACTTGGATGAAATAAGTAAGTCCCATATGCTTACGTTAGTCTTAGTCTTTCTGAGTTGCTCAGTTACAATGTCAGCAGCAGCAGCTTCCTTCACTATCTCTTTTTCAGGTGACTTGCTTGATTCCATCAAGTCTCTCCTTTGAAAATCTCTCCCACTTCGAGTAACCAAAGCAGGTGCAGCATTATCTTTCCTTATTACATTGTCAACCGTTAACTCATCTTTGTCAGAGCTATACCATGCTTCAAATTTGAAGCAATCCCTGACCTTGCCATCATTCCTACTCTGGAATACATAGGAATCAATCTCATCTTTTGGAAATGAGATTTTTCCACATATTTCATCATAGAGGGCTCGGATATCTTTCTTAATGGAAGTTGGGACATCCTTCCTGTCTAAGAATTGTTGCCATGCTTCAGCCATGTCCCAATCTTTTACGTCTTCACCCCATCCCTTGGGTCATGGAGTTTTTTTGTCATAAACATCAAACTCAGGTCCCCATGTAGGCTCAAGATCTTTTAGAGGGATAACACGTGGTGGGTGCTTTGTATATAGAGCTTTAAAGTCGAATTTGCCAGAGGGCTGGCCTAGGAGATCTTCTACATATTTTTATTCATCATTAATCTCCTCATTAGTCTTCAAGAGGGAATTCCAAGCTTCCTCGGAAGCTCCCTTTTCTAACTTAGGATCCTCTTCCACATTAACCCATGCTTCATCTAAGTCTTCAAAGGAGGCCCATACATCTTCTTCAGTCAATCTAGTCTCAATGCAGCTGATTTTGGGAGGTACATTATTGTTGCTTGCTAATGGGATGTTTTTTATGCTAGGGTTTCTCGAATCAAGGTCCATGACTTTCCCTTCATCGATTAAGTCTTGGATGGAGTGTTTAAACTTAATGCAATTGTCGGTGGAATGGCCTTGTACTTGGTGGAAATGGCAAAAGGCAGTTGGGTTGTATTGTGGTGAGTTTGTGTTTGGTGGGTTTTTTGCTAGTTCATGTTTCAAAAGGCTAGCCTTTCAAAGACTTTTGAGAGTGGCTTGTTCAAGTTTGAGAAACGGCGAGTGGTTTTGACTGCATTGACTCCCACCATCTTAGTGGAATGATTGTGAGTATGACTTGAACTAGCCTTGCTTGTCTTCTTCTTCTCAGCATCTATCTCCTCAACTTAAAGCCCGTCATCACAGAGCTCAACAAAGTTTCTTGGATTCATTAGCTGAAGCTTCTCTACCCAACTAGCATGCACACTTCTTGCAATGATCCAGACTTGATCCCGCTCTGAAGGCTTATTAGGCATCAAGGTAGCCTTGTTCCTCCATCTAATCAAGAACTCAGAGAATATCTCACCATCCTTTTTTTTTCATCTCTAAATCTCTCAAGGAGACTTTTAGGGCAGCATTATAGGAGAACTGGCCCCTAAAAGCCTCGTTAAGAACCTTCCAGTCAGATTTGACGGTCACCGATTGAGCATGGTACTAATCAGATGCTGCTCCTTCCAAAGTCAAAGGAAACAAACCCAGTTTTTGCTCCCCATTCAAAGTAGTTGTAGACATGATGGTTATGTATTGCTTGAGATGCAATTTTGGATCCCCAGCTCCATTGAACTTTGGCACATCAAGCATCCTGAACTTAGGTGGCAGTCTAGTTATCCCATACAAGCCTAAGTTGTCAAAATCAAAATCTTGGTCTTTGCTCTTGACCATCTCTTGGAGTTTCTCCATCTTCTTAGTCAAAGCATTCAGGGCTTCTTGATCAGAGAGTCTTTCTTCATCCCTTTCCTCATCACTACTTTCAGACTCATCTTTCCTACGTTCATCCCGTTTCTCTAAGGCTTTCTTGATAGTCTTGTCCATCATCTCTTGCATGGCTTTTAAGACATCTTCACTCAACCCGGCCACGGTGTTTGGGGAAGTTGGTGCTTCTAAGGTTGGTGGTGGTGCGTTTCGAACTAGACACCCGGCTTGTCTTGCCGAAGACTTTTTGGATGACTCTATGTTGCTAGAAATAAGGGGTTAGCATGCTATGCTATATATGCAAGGATGCATGCATGCATGAATGCATGAGGTAATCAACACAGATAGCAAACGTTAGTCAATCACACTTCCTACCAAGTGGTAGACCTTCCAACCTTATTTCTCCCACACACGTGTTCGTTTGGCCAAGTCAAGATTCCTAGGAATGGGTTTAGGCCTTCGCATTAACAGGGGATGCTATTGCCGATGTGGTATGCACATTTGCATAGGAAAAAGCTCTCAACATCCAAACCAAACAATAAGTCATCATTATGTCCCTATCCCATGTCTTTGCTCTTGACGAGTCCTTGATGTTTCCCATATTTTAGGGTCATTTTAGCATCAGTTAGATATAATTAGATCGACACAACAACATCCCTTAAACACAGGTAGTAATCAAAGGTCACTCTTCTCAAACCCTAACTGATCCCATGCTATAGGGTCGCATTAGTCAGGTACATTTAGACTAACACTTGACACCGCCATAGGTAGCAATCAGAGGTTTGATTCAAGAACAATAACACTCGACCATGTCAAAATAATGGCTTCATGGCATCATATAAGCAAACAACATTTGGTAAGTCCTAGTGGAAGTTGCTAAGGTCATTACATGACTTCAGTCAGTTCAGTGTAAAAGAGGTTCCCATAGAAGGTGAATTCCCATTAACCATCTCCCTCTTTCAAAAAAGGTTCAAGCGATCGTAGGACATTCAGCTCAGAATTTCTGATTAACTATCACTCATTAACCATAGCTATGATGGTAAGCAATAGTAGGTCAATTCCAACTATGAGTGGTAGTTATTGATTTTGCCACCCAAGAAGTGCGCATTGAAAATCAGGGGCAGTTTAACCAATGGTACCCGCAAGTTAGGGTGTTTTAATGAAATCATGCAATGCAAGGAAACTAGAGTTTGGAATAATAATAAGAAGTGGCTATAATCACATGAATCAGTAGTTTGTCGTTCCCTAGTGGAGTCTCCCAAAACTGTAGTCCCAGTCTGATTGACGATTGTGGCACTACGCGTTTAGCGTAAGGAAGCTAATGGTGAGTCACCACATGAACTGGAATCAGGAACATCTTACATGGTGTGAACCTTGATTCCCTTAAGAATGCAAAGACACCTTGACCTCAGAGATTCTGTGATCGGACTACTGCATTCTAACAGCGCAATTCTTACTAGCCACTTCTAGAATTATTCTAACCTTCATTTCCTTTATGGCAATTATATCAAAGCAATAAAACAAAGAAATTCCTACATTTTACATGCATTATACATTTATAAAAAGTCATTTTCTATTATTAACAAACAAGATTCATTTTAACAAATTTACCAATATGGTTAAAATTCAAATTACATGCAAAAAGTGACATAAAACACGCATAGCAACAAACAACACAACCTAGGTTTCTAACCTATTTTAACCTATTTTAATTACCAAATAAACATCATTAATCATTTTTCATGCATTAAAACCTACTAAACTTACCCAAAAAGGTCTGGAAGCTTACCTCGTCACTTAATTCCACATGAGAAGCAATTTTTAAGCCAAGACAAGACCTCAACGCCAGTCCACTATTCCAACGCCAATGTGGACTGGCGTTGAAGGCTTGTCAATGCCACTTCAACTGGCAAAACACCAGTTCAGCTGGTCCCAATGCCAGTCCAAACGCAGATCCAAAAAAATGCTGAAAATCATGAAAAATGCAATAAAATGTAATATACAGACGATTTGAATGCCAAAATCAAATGTTCTAATTCTAAAAACATTCATACTAATACCATAACATGTTATCATGCATCAAAACACATTTACATTTAAAGGTGCAATTTTTATAGGTTAAAATCACATAAATAATCACAGAAAATTCATTTTAACACAAAATCAATTCAAATCTTACCCATAATTTTATTAATACTGCAGAAACATGTTTGTAACAGAAAACACATATATAGAGCATATTAGCATCATTTAAGCATTTAAATCATGCAAATAATCATTTAAAATCACCAAAACATGTTATACACAACAAATCATGCCATGAATGACCAAAACAAAATACAAAACAAAATAAACATACCTAGTAACTCTTCAGAATTGGCTTGAGTACCCTCGGGTTGCATCAAATGATGTACAACAAGGCTTCGTTGTTGCTAATCACCAAGAAAAGTGGAATGGCCGGCTGTATTCTTCTCAAGAAACACCAAAAAATCCAATGAAAAGGAAACCTAGGGTTTCTAAGTCAAAAATCTTTGTAGTGAATTGATTTTAGCTTCAAAAATCCAAGTTTAGAATTACTTCAGATTAAAAAATGAATTTTCTGTCACTAGCGAACCAACCCCCTTCTTAAAGAGAATTTATTGCCTTTTATTGTTGGGTTACGGGTAGAATATTCCATTCGGATTCGAACATAAACGCAGCGGAAATTGAAATTTTTTATCCCTTAACCCACCAAGGATCTCATGATGAAAATTACCTTTGTAAATCAATTCGTCAAGTCTTCAAGTTTTGCGTCTTGGTTTATTCGGATCTTCGAAGGTGCTGCCTTTCTAAAAGACGACCACCCTCTACAAGTATCCACACACGAACGAACAATGAATGATTTGGTTGAATGCTAGTTCAGATTCATTTTCTCAAAATGAATTAGGGTTTTTTTCTTTTCTCTCCGTTTTCTATTTTTAAAGTAAAACACGACTTGCAGAAAACATTAGCATCTTACACATGATACATATATGTATATATACAAGTCTGCTAGGGTTTAGGTTAAAAATGAATTTTAATTATTATTTATTTAAAGCTCCTTTTAAATAATAACTATTTAAATCCTAGTCCTTATCAAATAAGGAATTTATATTTTTAACCAAATCCTTATTAAAATCCTTTACAGATTATTTCCTTATCTAATAAGAAAATATAACTAATTAATTACTTTTATAA
The DNA here is from genome assembly GCA_948193215.1 of Bocquillonia castaneifolia. NCBI lineage: Eukaryota > Viridiplantae > Streptophyta > Magnoliopsida > Malpighiales > Euphorbiaceae > Bocquillonia > Bocquillonia castaneifolia. The sequence continues at coordinate 16,281 of CANYLF013040507.1, forward strand.
TTTGAATTACGAATTTAAATTTTCTCAAAATTAAATTCGAATCTAAATAACAAATAATTATTATTTGTAATTTAAAATAATCTCATCAATTTAAATTACTACAAAGAGTGATAAACCGTAACCATTATTGTTCGTTCTTAATGTGCGACTCTATAGGTTCAATTAACATTGTAGTAGGTTTAAATCACATTTTGATCCTACAAGTCATAAGTGGTCTCTAGCAAGACATTATGACTACCTAAGTTAAATGAAAAGCTCATGATCCGAGACAACCGTAATATAGCTAATGACATAATCCTTTTGTCTGACGATATCTCGATAGAATATAAGGCATAGACAACCTTATATCGCTCTATCTTTGATTTCTTGAAACCTAATTAGACTGACTAAATAAATGATATTGATCTCCATTAATTCATTTGAGCACAGCCATGCATTTCTCAGTCTCAATCGTTGAGGGGCCTAAAGATATCTCTCTTATAATAAGAGGGACAAATTACATCTTCATCACTCATATCTCACTACATGATTCTTATTATGTTCAAGCATAACCTTTATAATCATCTGGTTAAAGACTGCATTTGATTATGTCAAAACACAATATTCCTCATGTTGAGAACTATAGCAATCTCAGGTCTAAGGATTTAATGACATAACAACTAGAGATTAACTTATGACTTTGATCCATGTATTAATCTAAAGGTGGGTCTGTCCAATATTTATTCTCAACAAATACATATAAATTTGATTTGTATCTCATACACATATTCATCTCATGGATATCAATCAAATTTCATACTAGCCTTAATTCATTGTTATTCCCATAACAATAACTGATTAGTGGCATTTAGATTAATTAATAATATTATTCAAGGACATTATTATATAGTAAACATGCAAATCATGATAATAATAAATTCTTATAAATAGTCAAAATACCATATCCACACAATAGGCTTAGAGCACTATTACTAACAATCTCCCACTTGCACTAGGCCCGCTCATCAATGTATCTAATACCTATGAACCTAGCATGACGATCATGCTTGGCATGGGGTAGAGGCTTAGTTAATGGATCAGCAACATTGTCATTTGTTGGAACTCTGCATATCTTAACGTCCCCTCTCTCAATAATTTCTCGAATGAGATGATAACGCCTAAGAATGTGTTTGGATAGCTGATGTGATCTAGGTTCCTTTGCTTATGCAATAGCACCATTATTATCACAATAAACATCAACAAGATTTGTGATGTAGGAACCACTACAAGGTCAGTAATGAACTTCTTGATCCAAACTGCTTCCTTTGCTGCATCAGATGCTGCTATATATTCAGCTTCAGTTGTAGAATCAGCAACAGTGCTTTACTTTGAACTTTTCCAGCTAATAGCACCACCATTTAAACAAAACACATATCCTGACTATGATCAGAAATCATCTTTGTCAGATTGAAAGCTTGTATCTGTGTAACCACTTACAACTAGATCATCTTCCAATCCGCCATACACCAAGAACATATCTTTAGATCTTCTCAGATACTTAAGAATGTTCTTGACAGCCATCTAGTGACTCTCACCGGGATCTGACTGGTATCTACTCATTATGCTTAAAGACTAAGAGACA
>CANYLF013040664.1:0-12565 GCA_948193215.1 Bocquillonia castaneifolia
GTATAATAAAATTTTGGAACCCACTTTAGAATGTTTATGGAAACACTCAAGAGTTAACTTTGTTTTGTTTATATTATTGATTATGGAAGTGAGTGGGGATTGCTAAATAGAATCTTAAAGTGTTAAATCAAAATACTAAAAAAAATTTAGAGAAAAAATTACTTTGACAAGTTGTGAGAAATGTCAAGGTTTTTTTTTCATTTTTATTTTTAAATATTATATATGTGAAAATTATTCTTTTATTTTCTGCTGCTAAGGATGTGACACTTTCCTGCCTTGAGATTTGGATGAGTGCAGTTAGTCAAGTTTGATGAAACTGAAAATTAAGTGTAGAAAAATTAAATATTAAATTTTAAATATTAAATATGATAAGTGCTAAAATTGTTAAATTTAATAATATGTTTGATAATTTTACTTGTTGAGAATATTAATTTTTTATTCAATATTTTTAAAATTTAATTTTCAATTTATAATCATTAAAACATACAATTAAAATTATAAGCAATTTAAAAAATTGATAATAATCACTTGTAAGAGTATAATAGTCAATAATATATTATTAATCAAATAGAGGATATAAAGATAAAAGTAAAGGGTTTTTTTATTTATTAATGATAATTTAATAATAATCTAAGTTTATATTAATCTATATTAGTAAAAAGATCTTAAAAAATCAATCACATTTTTTGGTAAAAATTTTAATTCAGAAATTTTAATTTTTAATTTAATTGGTTTTTAACTTAATTAATTAAAGTAAGCTGATATTAAATTACATTATCAAATAAAGAAATAATTACTGAAAATTTGAAATTAAGTGTTGTCACATCCTTTTTTTTAGGAGGAACAAATATGGTTCCATTCATAAATGGCGATATAATATCTACAAAATAAAACATTCATGTAATCTAATATATTAATAGAAGATAAAGCATTTATACTTTTAATAATAAATTGGTTTGACTCCAAGAACATGACTATAAATATGTCATGTAAATTTTTTGGTAACTTAATACCTTGCCAATGACTGAGATCCACATCTTGTGCTATAGTATAACAATGACAACCTCCAATCGACAGATTAAATCAAACTCCCACAAAAAAAAAAGTAGAAAAAAAACTCATACATAAGAGGAGAAAAAACAAAATGGTTATAAAAAGAGAATAAACCTATACTAATGAATAAAAACATCCAATTTATTGCAATAAACAAAATAAAAAAAAAAGGATCTAAATAGGAGGCTTATCATCGATGAAGAGACCGACAATAACCCTAAAGAAAAACATGATGAAAAATTTTCTTTTTGGGAGAAAAGAGAAAAAGAGACGGCTAGGTCACATCCAATTCAATTCCACACATAAATAGAAGTCAAAAAAGTGTAAGAGGGCTAATGCATTCAACACTTAACTAATGGTTTAAGGTACTGGACAAGAAGTATAAGAAAAATGTTTCATTTTGCTATGAAGGTATTAAGCTTATTTTGAATTTTGTTTCTTGGATATAATTGTGATTCCTGTTGAATGAAAAAAGCTGGTCCGATGATGGTCCTGGGAAATAATTTGTGCAGATACACAGAAAAATAAAATTTTGTGTTTCCTAATCATGGTATTAATTGTATAAAAGAAAAATGAAAGAAAATTTGGTGTAGTAAGGCAACTAAATCCTGTTTATATCTTGAACATTTAGTAAGAATCCAAATTGATAGAGTAGGCTCAAGAGCCCAATGAAAGCCCAAAGGCAAGTCACACTAAATACTCTCACAACCCTATTGAGATACTTGGCAACCCTCCAAAGTGACACATCACACAATAGAACACTATAAATACTCCAAGATTCTACAGGTAAAGGATTCCAACTTCTAGCTTATTAATTACCACATTTAATACCCCAACTAACTTGAGCGTCAGAGTGAGACCTGGGACACTTGTCTCGTTCGACCTTCTCTCTCTTTGTGCAGGACCGACTCAAGAAGACCGACACGAACCATCGACACAAGCAGCCACAAATCCAGCCCCTAGACTACTTTCCTGATCCAACCCAGCACAGTCCCGTCGGCTCCATCAATTATTATACTATACCATAAGATATAGATCTCCGTTATTTGAAAGATATTGAGTTATCGAAATTTTACATGATAGGTTTACAGTCATGTTATTGGAGTCGAGCGGAAGTGTTATTAATAGTATATGTGATTTATCTTCAATTGATGTATTAGCTTATATTGATGTTTTATTTTGTAGATGCCGTATAATGAAACTTGATGTATTCTTCCAAAAAAAAAGGTTAATTATTATCCAACAAATGACTAAGAGATAAAATAAATATTGCAATAAATTACTATTTGCTTGGCAAGTCGCACGTTGATGACAATCATACGTTTTTGTCAAAATAAGTACTCCCTCCATCTCATATAAGAAGATCCATTTCACTTTTCACACATATTAAAAAGAAATAAATGTATATTATTTCTTCCTTCTTTGCCCCTATCAATAAATATCTTGTAAATTGTGTTAAAAATAATAAAATGTCTTTTTAGAATTGTAAGGGGGTAAAAATGGAAGATTGAACTAAAAAGTACATTGAAGATATAAGTTGATCTTTTTATGTGGCACATGAGAAAAGGTGAAATGGGTATTCTTAAAGGGGACGGAGGGAGTTTATGTAAAATTTTAGTTTAAAATACTGATTTTTTTTATAAAAATTTTCAAAAGAAAAATGTTTTATATTTATTCATTTCTATATAATGATTTATTTTTTGAAAAAACGAATAAAAACTATTAAAAATAATTTACTTCCTAAGAGGTACTTTCTCAGATGATTTATATTTGGAAAAGGGTAGGAACCAATATATTCACCTTTAGGAAAAAAAAAAAGGAAAAAAAACTAATTTCTTCCTTCATCCCAAAAGAAAAGAAAATAAAAAGGTAAATACTAAGTCGGTTAGGAAAAAATAAAAATTTTAAAAAAAGATAGGAGGCTGAGTTTGCCCTAGAAACCCACCTTCTGTCTACCTTGTTTGGCAATATAAAAGCGAGGCGTGCCTCTCCCATAATATTCCACATCCTCTCACGCGGACCGCACGCTGCTTCTTCATACCTATCTCTCTTATCTTTTTTTCTTTATCTTCCTCTCCAATTATTCTTAGGGTAAGCTTGCTGCTCTTTTTCTTTCTTTTTTTTTCCTATCGTGTTTTGTTATTTTGTTTTGCTAACCCTAGTTGATGATTTAGTTTTTTTTTTGTTTAATCTGCTGTCCGATGAATAACGATGCTTTTGTTTTTGGTCGATCGGAGATCGGATTTTGTGGTTTTGTTATGAAACACGTTTAGATCTGTAAATCGATTTTCATGTTTCTGAGATTTGTTTCATTTTTTTTTTGTGTTTTGATGGTATGATATATGATATTCTTAATGAGATGTCGGTCGTTGACATTGAATAATCGGTTTGAAATTATTAGGTTTTAGTTTTTTTGTTAATTTTTAATGTTTGATTTGTTATCATAAACCTAAGGCCTAGTATTCTTTATTGATTGTAATCGTTATCCATGTCTAGATCTTGGTTTGAGAATTTATTTTTACTATGGTAATTGTAATTTGTTGATCATCAGATTTAACTCATTAAAAAAGAAATAGCTACTGTTAGACTTCTTACATTGAAATCATTGTTGTTTCTATTTTCTTTATAAATGTTTTTAGTTGATGTTACTGCTCCGCTGTCAAATTTATGACATTATAGTATGCAGAAGGATCTTAATGCAGACACATGTTTGCTTTTTTTTTAGTATTTAATATGTGGAGATGAGTTATTTACATCGTTGCTTGGCTGATTTATGTAATGCCCGGTTCATATGTGATGGATTATTTGTGTAATCTTGATGTTTATTTTGTATTAGCTTGTGTATTCAGTGTGGTATTGTCTCTGCTAGATGGGTTGCTGTTTGTCTTACTTGATCTATAACTACTTCATTTGTAAGGAAGACATTGCATGATTGGATGGATAGTTTTTGATTATTCTAGATAATGTTTCCATTGTTTCCTGTGTTGGTGTATTTTAATTACAATTTCATATTTGCTCACAGGATATTGCAGTTCTGTCTGCTTTGTCGTTCATCTAAAGTGGAGCTCGTTAAGTTTGAAGCTTTTTTTATGTCTGAACGGGCCTCTCTCTTTTTGTCATCAATTGGATTACTTGGCGAGTACTGTCCTACGTCCAGAAAAAAGAACAGAGGTTCCTCAGCTAAACTTGCCTGCATGCATCTTGGGTTTCTCGAGGGCCATAGTGAACACTACATAGGTTGCCAGTTTATGCGGCCTTTTCCATCTGCAAGGAACCTGTCTTTTGAAAGAGAGCATACTGCTACTGAATTTTGTCCTTTCTGATTAACGTGGCACTGGTCTTGTCATCAGCAACAACAAGATGGCTTTGCAAAATATTGGTGCTTCCAACAGAGATGATGCGTTTTATAGGTATAAGATGCCAAAAATGATAACCAAGATTGAGGGTAGGGGAAATGGCATCAAAACTAATGTGGTTAACATGGTTGATATTGCAAAGGCCTTGGCTAGACCTCCTTCCTACACCACAAAGTATTTCGGGAATGAGCTTGGAGCTCAATCCAAATTTGATGAGAAGACTGGAACCTCACTTGTGAATGGAGCTCATGAAACTGCCAAACTTGCTGGGCTACTTGAGAACTTTATCAAGAAATATGTTCAGTGCTACAGTTGTGGGAACCCTGAAACTGAGATAGTTATCACTAAGACGCAGATGATCAACCTTAAATGTGCCGCTTGTGGTTTTGTTTCTGATGTTGATATGAGGGACAAGCTTACAACATTTATTCTCAAGAACCCACCTGAGCCAAAAAAGGGATCGAAAGACAAGAAGGCAATGAGGAGGGCTGAGAAGGAGCGGCTCAAAGAGGGAGAAGCTGCTGATGAGGAGCAGAAAAAGAACAAAAAAGAAGTAACAAAGAAGAAGGCCAGCACTGCTAGTTCCAATGACACTGCAAAAGGCACATCATCCAAGAAGAAAGGCAATGGTTCTGATGAGGATCATTCACCAACTCGCAGCCTACCTGACGAAACTGATCAAGCATTGGCTGATGAAGATGATGATGGTGTTCAGTGGCTGACAGATACTTCACTGGAGGCAGCTAAACAACGCATCCAGGAGCAGTTGAGTACTGTTACTGCAGATATGGTAATGTTAACTACAGATGAAGACAAGGCGAAGTCAGGAAAGAGGTCTCCAGAGCATCAGATTAAAGTTCATGAGAATGGTTCCAAGTGCAACAGCACCCTGGAAGGGCTTGTTAATGAAATAAAAGCCTTTTTAGAAAAGGGTTCTCGTCCAGGTCAGCTGAAACCCTTCTTGAGTTCACTCTCTGGGACACCTCAAGAAATCATGGACGCGCTGTTTAATGCTCTCTTTGGGGGTGTTGAGAAAGGGGTTTCTAAAGAGGTGACTAGAAAGATGAACTATCTTGCAGCAGCCACTCAAGATGAAGGATCACAACTTGTGTTGCTTAATGCCATTGAATCTTTCTTTACTAAGTTGAGCACTGAGGTGATGAAAGAAGTAGCACTGGTTCTGAAAGTTTTGTATGACAAAGATGTGCTGGACGAGGAATTTATCCTAGGGTGGTACAAGAAGGGCCTGAGCGGTGGGAACAAGAGCTCTCCTCTCTGGGAGTATGTCAAACCTGTGGTGGTATGGCTTGAGAATGCCGAGTCTGAATCAGACGAGGAGTGACCGTCTTCTGCAATTTCTGTTTGTTTTGGGATTTACATTATTACTACACTGCTTGGAATAAAGGATATGCTGTTGTGTTGTCTTGTGCTGTGTTGTGTGAGTGATTATTATTATTATTATTATAGTTTGTGCTATTTAGGGCACATTTGGGGGGTTATCTGCTTTGCTGCTGGATGATTTTATTGTTATGATCTGTCTGTCTACGGGAGTTAAGTCTGTGCTTTGTTTTATCTGGATTTGTATTTTTATGTTTAATTACCTTATTTGAGTTTGATGGTTAAATCATTGATTACAATCTCGTGTTGATTATTTTCAAATGCTCTATTGGTTCACCAGTGGGGCTTTGTCCCATTGGTAGTGCGGGTTCTGAGTTGTATTTATTGGTTCGAATTACTCATAAGAATTCCCTTAAAAAAAAACAATAATTCTACTCATAAGAAGCAAAGGTATGTGGTGTTTTTGAATATGGGTGGGTATGCACATTGCCATAAATGATCTCAAAAAGCATATGGAATGTGGCTAACATTCCATTTTTGATTTGCTTAGACTAGCACGTCAGCACCACTTAAAATGTATTTGCGTGGCATGGGAAAAAAAATATTATGCTTAATTTTTAAAATAAAAAAAAGAAATAACATTAAAAAATATTTACTATTAATAGGATAATTTCTGAACGTTTTTTCTCTTGTTCTCAAATTGTTTTTTAAAGAATGATCCTTAGTGGTTGTGTCTTCTTCTTCTTCTTTATGTTTCTCCAAGTACTAATTGAATGTGCTGACATCCTTTTTGTTTAGATTTGTGCATACTACCTATAATTAATACTGTAATTCAAAATCGTGCATCCCACACATAATACGGTAATTCAAATCATATTTGAGATGTAAGATACATCGTAATTCAAATCATACTTGAGATACCTAGTTGGATCTCCTTAAGTGGATTTATGCATACCATAATTAATACTGAAATTCAAATTCAAATTATATTGTGAAGTATTTATACATCCTATGTACGATACTAAAATTCAATTCGTGTAAATTATATTGTAAAATTGTAATATAACGGAAAATAATGATAGATTAAGAATTTAAAATAATAACAGATTAATTAAGTAGATGATAGTTTAGATAACTATATACACATGATAAGAGATTAATCTTTGATTCCTACTGCTATTTTGTACATACCCATAAAAATAAAGGATAACTATAAATGTTTTTAGATTTATCCAATTAAAATTTTTAAAAAAATAAACAAAAATTAAGCAAGTACCTGTCCAACAAACATTCTTATATATTTCATTCTAAACCAAAGATAGACAATTCTAAACATCTCAGAAATACACTCTTTATTACTATAATGAATGAATGTGAAATAACAATGCACTCGAGCCAAATATATGTAATCTTATTACTATTTTTTTGGAAAATAAAAAATCTGTAATATGTCGATATCTCACATCCTGGCAAATAGCGATTAGCAAATAAATTGATAGTTTCATACTACTAGTAGTAGTGCTATTATGTTTTTGTCCTTGGCAAAGATCTCCTTAGGACCAGTACCATTACAGGTGTACAACTAGACTCTCCATGTCCTCATTCCCTTTCATCATCAAATTTAAATTAATACTTTACTTACCACTAATCACTAGAGCTTCCCACTTCAATTTTCATGATTTCATCTAATAAATACACTAAATCATTATATTTTTATTAAAAAATGTTGTTATAATAACTAATTAACCTTTTTTTTTTGTTATGTTAATTAATGTTAAAAGATTTAAAAGGGAAAATAAATTCTTTAACAATAATAAAAGATAATTGATAAAAATATTGTGTAATTAGATTTAGAACAGAGGAGAACAAAATTAGAATACCACTTGAACTACATAGCATAGCAGTAATTAGTTACCGAGGTAAAAGATAAAAAGAAAAAGGACAGTGAAAAAGTGGTTGAGTGAGTGTCATGGTAAAAAAGAAAGAAAATGGAAAAAGTTTATAACAAAATAAATTAATTAGTACTACTCCTCCACTTGTGGTAGCGTGCCCAATCTCCGACCCCATAACTAGACGGCACTTTCTCTTACACACTCACTCCCACATTCACACTCACACAGAGTAATTGATATGTTAAAAAACCGTCTTCCTACTTCCACTCCTCCCTCCTCCTCCTCCTCCTATTGATTCAAACCCTAACTGACACCAATGCCACCGCCACCACTGCCTCCGCCTCCTTCTGGCGATATCTGCTCCGTCGACCGCCGTATTTGGCGTGCTTGCGCTGGCTCTTCCGTTCACATCCCTTCCCTTAATTCTAGGGTTTACTATTTCCCTCAAGGCCATCTCGAACACTCTTCTTCTCCTTCTCCTCCTCCTCCTTCTTCTTCTCTCATTTCTCTTTCTAAACCTCTTATTCCTTGCCGTGTCTCTGATGTTCATTTCCTTGCTGATCCTGTCACCGATGAGGTTTACACTAAACTCTTGCTCCTCCCGATTGATCGTGTTCCTGATCATGATCATAATGACGATGTCGATGATGATGATGACGACGGTGATAAGGTTGTCGCATTTGCTAAGATTTTGACTCCTTCCGATGCCAACAACGGTGGTGGTTTTTCCGTTCCCAGATTCTGTGCCGATTCCATTTTCCCTCCTTTGAATTATCAGGCTGAACCGCCGGTTCAAACCCTAACCGTCACCGATATTCACGGGATTTCCTGGGATTTCAGGCACATCTATCGAGGTACGCCACGTCGCCACTTGTTGACTACTGGATGGAGCAAGTTTGTTAATAACAAGAAGTTAATTGCTGGTGATTCTGTTGTTTTCATGAGGAATTTGGCGGGAGATATATTTATTGGAGTTCGCAGAGCTGTTAGGTCCAACACTGGCTTTGCTGCTGCTGCTTCTGCTGATTGTGCCAGGTGGCGTGATCAGATTGGTTGCTCTCCAGGAACTGCAGGAGGAGGCGAGGTCAAAATTAAGGTGAAGGAGGAAGGGTTTTCGAGGGGCGGAGGAAGAGGGAGAGTGTCTCCTGAGGCTGTTATGGAGGCTGCAGAGAGAGCAGCTCAGGGTTTGCCTTTTGAAGTTGTGTATTATCCGAGGGCAGGGTTGTTTTCAGATTTCGTTGTGAGGGCTCATGTGGTTGAGAGTTCCCTTAATTTGTTATGGTCACCTGGAATGAGAGTTAAGATGACAATGGAGACTGAGGATTCTAATAGGATGACTTGGTTTCAAGGGACAGTTACTTCTGCTTCTTTGCCAGATTGTGGACCATGGCGTTGCTCTCCTTGGCGCATGCTTCAGGTGTTTTTTTTGATTTTTTTTCTTAGACCTCAATTCTATTTTATGTTAATAATGGAAATGTACTTGATAGATAATAATTGCATTTGGCAGAAAATTTGTCAATTACTTGATCTTTGAGGTGGATAGATGGCTTGCATGTGCTGAACTAAACTGTCATCATTTTAGAGATTCTAAGTAAATTTGTATGGCTAATTTATCTTGGTTTGTTGCCAGAGAATCAGATGAATTGATTTTCTCTAATATGGGAAAGTATTATGAAAATCAGATTTCATGTGCACATTGCGTGGTTTTTTAGTTATGAAATTATGCAAAATTTTTTAATGCTTGTGAAGGTATTAAATCACTAGTTTTCTATGACTTTAGTCCTCTGGTATGCCATGCTGATCTTCATATGGCTTTTTTTAATCCTGAACTTCAGGATGGAGGAAGATTTTATCATGCCAATCTTGTTGCATTCACAATTTGTCTTGATTCTTGAAGCTAAAAGAACATGCGATTTGTAAGAAATGATTTGTATCTGTCTCTAATGTTATTGTGATAAAAGAGAGTGCTACTATACTTTTTAAAGAATTTGTTGTCTCTAATGTTGTTGTGATGAAAGAGAGCCAACTATATTTTGAGGACTCAAGACTCTGATTGTCTGAAATCAGGCTGCATCAGAATTTTAGTTTGGCACATGGTGACTGGTAGTTCCACATTCCTAGAAATTAGATGTAATGCATGTAGACTAAGATTTGACAGTCATTAAGCTGCTGGAGTCAATTTTGGTTCAATTTATTTTCTTGTTCTTGGTACGGGGAATTTTAATTTATATGCAAATAGGTATTCTATTGTCTTTCAAGTCTTCTATACATGCAAATAGGTATTCTCTTGTTTGATTTTTTTCAAGTTAACTTTTTGTCTAGGTGTTTAACAAATGCAAAATGCACAACCTGATTCTGAAAGGCTAAGTTGCTTTCCTTTAAAGTTAATTTTTACATTACATGCTCTTGGTTGTAAGTTTTATTATGAACATGAACCGATTTCAATCAGTTTTTTTTCCTCTCTTGAAATACCCTAATTTCAAGGATTGGATTTTACTTGTCTGTACTCAGCTTAATTCTAGAAGTTGTTTAAATGAGATCTGTGTTATCAATGGTGTTTGTCTTCATAATTGTTTGTATATTGATCTTCTGTTCTAGTTTGTAGTTGGAGTATTATGGTATATTGCGAGTGCAAAAGATTATGAGAGTATTTAGATGAGTCGTTGATAGTAATTTTATTTCTAATTTTTTTCCCTTGTCCTGCTCTCCCTAAAATGCAGATTACATGGGATGAAGCTGAAGTTTTGCAGAATGCAAAGAGAGTGAGTCCTTGGCAAGTTGAATTTGTTTCAGCTGTTCCACCACTCCATTCTGCTTTCCCTCCGGCAAAGAAATTCAGATTTCCTGATAATTCTGGATTCCCGACAGATGGAGAGGGAGAACTATTTTTTCCAATGTCAGGACTTACTAATTCAACAATGGGGAACATGAACCAGTCGTTGAATTATCAATCTTTTCCTGCTGGCATGCAGGGAGCCAGGCAAAATCCTTTTTCCGTTTACTGTTTACCTAACTTCTGTAGTGAGAATACTTCTTATATGTGCAGTGATAATGTCTTTGGCCACAAGATGGTTCCAAAGTTGAATGTGTCTACTGAACTGAACATTGGTAGTTCACAGTCTGACAACCAGTCACCTGATAGTCAGGGTAGTATGCATTCTTGCAGTACAGAACTTGTTGGAACCCCAGGTTGCAACTCAACGAAAGTTGGTATTAGTTCATTTCAGTTATTTGGTAAGATCATTCACATGAACCAGCCTGTTGAAGGCAGTTTTGAGGATGTTGGCTATATGGAAGATTATGGCAATAAAGGGTACAATGAAACCAACACACTGGACCTTGCATTGACATCCTCTTACACAGAACTGCTCAATAGAATTGATGTTAAATGCCAAAGAGGATCAGCTGTTGAAGCTTGCTCTTTATGAACTGGAAGTTGTGAAATGTGATGCAGATAAGTAGCTGTACAGGTATGCTTGTCTCTGACTGGATTCATTTTAGTGTCACACCTTTCTGTGCTCAAAGGTACACATTTTACTTGTGAAAATTGATTGCGAGTTTCAATAGCATGACCCTTAACGATTAATTGTCTAATATACATGCTGCATCATAATCTTAGCAATTGTAGATTTGCAGTCTTAACCGGAATGTTCTCCATTTTACTCTTTTACTGCATTATAGATTCTTCTATTGTTATTCATCATTTAGCTTTTCTTTCTCTAGGTTTTATTTATTTTGTTCTGAATACTACAGTGAATATCGTAGTCTCTCTGTGGCTGTGGGTGTGCGCTTGTGCATGTACATGGTGTGTTGGGGAGACGGGCAAATCTGGGATAACTTCAGGGTCTATTTGATTGATAGCAAACTGGAGGGGGAAGGAAAGAAAAATTGTTGTCATACATAAAGACCTATACGTCTACTTTTCTTATAACTCTACCTAATTATTCCATTTCCTGCTTTTATATTTCATGTCAACTTTTCATGCTAGACTTATCTATTGCTGAAACAATTGAAGCATTAAATGGTATAATTTGTTTCCATAGCTGAGTATTTATTGGTGTAGCCACGATTAGTTAGCTTGAATATTTAATTCATTTTTGGATTTGAATGTTTGATCCAACTCGTTGGAGTTCAAGAACAAATATGGTCATCCAGTAGTAGTTGCAGTGGCCACATGTTTAACGACAGTAAGCTCCTGACATACTCTTTACTTATTCGTGCAGGTACTATAAGCTGGCAGGAAGCTGACTTCTTATTAGGACCTTGTCAGTAGTAACTAGTGTGTTTCTTTTAGTAGTTTGGAACTTTGGATGGGTGTGAACTTACTATGTTTTTGACTATTAATTGTTCATGCTAAATACGGTACCGGTTGAGATTGTATCATATTTTTGTTGCTTGATGCAATTTAGTTATGTTTCATCTCAAAAGCATGGCGAAGCAGCTGTTTTTTTTTTTTGGTTGATAGCTTGACCTAACAAAAGAGGACCTAGCGTTAGTTGTGATTATGAGAAATAATGCCTCTTTGCCTTAAGAGTTAGTAGCCCTGTAATCAAGTGTTTTACCTTGCAGGGTAGAAGGTTAGCTATTTAAATTTTAATAACCTCGACCCTTTAAAAAAACTTTCCATAGGTAATGCATGTTAAAGATAGTTTTGAGCATGTCTTGATTGATGACCATTTAATGTGTTCTGCCATAACATAGTTTCTGGCTTGTTTTAACAAGTTTTTAGGAGGCTTCTTGATTGTTATTATAACAGATATATGTGTGTGTGTGTGTGTGTGTTCAATCAAGTTTATAAGTAGTGGGAATAATTGCCTGTTGATGACTTTGGCATTTTCATAGTCTTAAGCATTATTTATTGTGTGGAGTGAATTATTTGATCATTTGAAGCATGGTCATGGTGGAAGAGTGCAAATGGGAATAGCC
>CANYLF013041132.1:0-14509 GCA_948193215.1 Bocquillonia castaneifolia
TACTTAACAACGATAGTTGTTACCCTACTTTAAAAAAAAATATTTTTGGAAGGAAGTTTTATTTGAATTTTAATATAAGATTATTTACTATTATTATGTGTTTAAATCCTTACTATAATGTATTAATTTTGGGTTGTTACATTTCGAGTATCCGCCCCGAAAGTTATATACATATATATTTTAAATATTTTATAATTTTTAAAAGTTAAAAATTATAACCCAAAGTCTCAAACCCATCACTTGTAACCCTAAAACTTCTAACCTATCATTAATTTTTATATCATTAATTTTTTTTCTTCCTTCCAACTTATTCTCATTCTAAAATCTTATTATTTCCTCCATTTTATAGTTTTTTTATTAATTTTTTTTATTTTGGATATTGCTAAATTTTATTGATTTGCAGATTTTTTTATAATATATAGACATTTTTGTGTTAAATTATAATTAAAATTTTTACCTTTATAAATTAATGAGAAATTTGTAGCATTTTTATGAGAAATTTTGTAGTATTTGTTTAAAAATTTTAACTTTTAACGGGTAACCGAAAATCGACGGTTAACCGACAAAAAATTTGGTTAACTGAACCAATGGATTTTTCCATCTACCGGTTCGGTTTCAGGTTGAAAATTTATTAAACCGTGAGTATCGGTTCGGTTTGAAAAAATGCCTCACAGTTCGGGTATCCGAACCGTGGACACCTCTAATCGTGACCGCGATCTCTAAAAAACCTTTAGTCAAAATATGGAGACCTTGGATCATGCCCGCGATCAATTGGATCTTGGTCGCGACCAAGGTCTCCAGGAGAAACAGAAGATGACAAAAAATCGGGGTCACGCCAGCGATTAAGGAATCGCCCTCAACCTCATTTTTGAGTAAAACACTAAGTGTTTGATCTATATTCGAGCCAGCGACCATAGTGGTCACGACTGCTGATAATTGGTTTTTATTCTATGTAAATCATGAGAATTTGGTTTGATTTCTCCATTGTTTAAGTCATCTTAGCACTTATTTTGTTGGTATTTTGTGATTTGCAGTATTAGGTATGAAGGAGATTTATTCAGGATGAATTCGGGTCAATTTTGGAAGTTGGACAGCAAGTTTTGGGCAGACCGGACCATCCGGTCTCCTCATGGTTGGTGGTTTCGTGGCACTCTTGGCCAGAAGGTTATTTCTAGACTTGATGGCAGATCGAATCTCAAACCGGACCATCTGGTCTAGCGTCGTTCTCACTGAGTATAGGTGGTTTGAACAGGGTTTTGGCGATTTCTTTGGTTTTTTGGGTGATTTTTATATGGTTTAGTCTGATTTTAAGTGGTTTTAGGGTATTTTTAGGTTTGTAAAAAGATTATATTATATATACTAATTGTTTTGAGTTGTTAGCCACTCTGGGAAGACTATTTTTAGTTTATTGTTCTTAGTTTAAAATTATTTTTCTCTCTTAGAATTTCTTGGTTTAAAAGGTGATTCAATGTGATTTCTTCCTAATTGGTGAAGAATTGAGCTTTTATTCAACAATTGAGACTAAGTTGATTCTACCTTAATCTATTTATATTATTTTCATCATGTTTATTGTTTGTTTGTTGGTTTTAATTATTTATTTGATGATTTTTATTATGTTTGGTAACTAATTTTTCTACTAGAGTGAAGGATGTAGTCTAGTAGGGGGTAAATTAATTATTAACGTTTTGATTAACTATTTAATTATAATTTTTCTTGTTTTATTCATTTAAATTAATTTCCAAGAGCTTTAGTAATGTATATATTTCTTGATTGGCCACCTAGAATTATATTTGTTAGGTTTATCGTTCAATAGATGGATTGAAATAAACCGGATTTGGGAATTAAACTTGTTTAGACGTTAATACAGAAACGACAATTAACCTAAACTTGATTTAAAGATTTTGCTTAATGGGTTTAGTTGTTTTTAATCGGTGTGCATCGAAAGAGCAGCATAGCTGGTTCAATTAAATAAGTTTTTCTACCTTGGGAAATGATTAAAATATTTTCAAAAAATCTTGCTTAAATGAAATTTTAATTTAATAATTGAATTACCCCTCTAGATGAAATCCTAAGCTCTAGTGTTTGTTTCCATTGAGTTTTATTTATCAATTTTAATTGTTTTAGCTTTTAATTATTTTTCTTACTTTAAATTTTTTTGTTGAATTTAGCTTAATTTATTGATTATTTGTCAATTATTTCAAAATCAAATTAAAGGTTTTCATTTTACTTTTCTTGTCAATTGTGACTTTAATCGAAAGATAATTTTTGTACGTTTGTCCCTGTGGATTCGACCTTGTACTCTGAGTTTATTACTACAACTATTCCATACACTTGCGGGAGTTGTCAACCTCGAATTATAGGTCCAAAACAATTTTTACTTAAAAACATAGGAAAAATAATGAAATTCTTTTGCCTATAAGTGCCATCTTTGTTTTATGACTTTAAATGGTCCTTAGGACTATAAGACAGTTCCAAGGAGTTCATTTTAAGTCCTTCCCACACATGAAAAAAAACAACAACCATCTTTCCCAAAACAATGAAAAATCAAAGCGTGCTTCCATCTAGCATCCCTAACTCACTCTTAACGAAGTTCATGCGTTCTTCATTGAGAGGTTTTGTGAAAATATCGGCTAGTTGGTTAGTAGTGTCAATGAATTCTAACACTACATCACCTTTTTGCACATGATCTCTTAACAAAATGATGTCTAATGTCTATGTGCTTACTCCTAGAATGTTGTATTGGGTTCTTTGAAAGATTTATAGTACTAGTGTAATCATATTTGATGGGAATGCAATTCATACTTAGGCCAAAATCTTTCAATTGTTGTTTCATCCACAAAACTTGTGATCCACAACAACCCGTCGCTACATATTCGGCTTCGACGGTTGATAAAGCAACACTAACTTATTTCTTAGAACACCAAGAAACTAAGCGATTGCCTAGTAGTTGACAAGTACCTGAGGTACTTTTCCTATCCATCAAACTACTGGCATAATCCGAATCCGAGTATGCAACTAAATCAAATGCAAAACTTTTAGGATACCATAGTCCTAGATGAATGGTGTCATGCAAATATTTTAAAATTCTTTTGACGGTATGCAAATGAGACTCTTTAGGACATGATTGAAAACGTGCACTTAAGCATTTAGCATACATAATATCGGGTCTAGATTAAGTGAGATAGAGTAAAGAACCAATCATACCTCTATACTTCTTTTCATATACACTCTTACCATTTTCATCCTTGTCCAATTTTGTGGTGGTGCTCATGAGAGTTTTGCTTGACTTGCATCTATCCATGCCAAACATCTTTAGGAGCTCCTTAGTGTACTTGGCTTGGTTGATGAAGATGCCATCCTTTCCTTACTTGATTTGCAATCCCAAGAAGAATTTGAGCTCTTCCATCATGCTCATCTCAAATTCCCTAGTCATGCACTTAGTAAAATCCTTGCTCAAACTCTCATTAGTAGCACCAAATATAATATCATCAACATAGATTTGGACAATGCGTATGTCATGCTTATGCTTTTTGATGAAAAGAGTAGTGTTAACATTCCCTTTTGTAAGACCATTTTCACAAAGAAAGCTACTAAGCATTTCATACCAAGCTCTAGGAGCTTGCTTCAAACCATACATGGCCTGAGTAAGCTTAAAAACATGCTTTGGAAAATCAAAACTTTCAAAACCGGAGGTTGTTCAACATACACTTCCTCTTCAATAAAACCATTTAAAAAGTACTTTTAACATCCATTTGAAAAAGTTTGAAATCCATGAATGATGCAAATGGTAAAAGAATTCTAATGGCTTCTAATCTTGCAACGGGTGTAAAGGTCTCATCATAGTCAATGCCTTCCTCTTGGTTATACTCTTTGGCAACCAATCAGGCTTTGTTTCTAGTGACTTAACCTTGCTCATCCTATTTGTTCCTAAACACCCATTTAGTCCCAATAATTGGATGATCCTTAGGCCCAGGAACTAAGTCCTAAACCTTCTTCCTCTCAAATTGGTTGAGTTCCTCTTACATACCAAGTACCCTACTCTCCTCATGGAGTGCCTCATCAACATTTTTAGCCTCAATTTGAGAAAGGAAAGGAAGATTAGAATTTAAGAGCTTAAATTGGTTTTGAGTACTTATACCCTTAGTGGTCTCACCAATGATGAAGTCCTTTGAATGGTCTTTGGAGAAGTTCCAAGCTCTTGAAAGGTCTCCATGCACTTATTGGTGATCTACACGTGCTTGATCATCCTCCTCTTGATTGTTTGCATGCTCTTCTTGAGGTATGTTATCTTTGGGAAGCTTCTTTGAACTCTGTGGCTCTTCTTCCTCCATGTTAAGCTTCTCAAACTCACCTACAACATCATCACAAGAAGAAATACCTTTCACAAGATCAAGTTTACAAGTTTCATCAAAGGTAACTTGCATAAACTCTTCAACAACTAGAATTCTTTTATTAAAGACTCTATAAGCTTTGCTTGTAGTGGAATAGCCTAAAAAGACTCCAACATCCGTTTTGGATGCAAATTTTTCAAGATAATCATTGGTGTTCAAGATGTAACACTTATAACTAAATACTCTAAAGTATGATATGTTGGGTGTTTTACCATTCCAAAACTTATAAGGGGTTTTGTTCAAAATTGGTCTTTTCAAAACTCTATTTGAAATGTAACATGATGTGTTGATGGCTTCGACCCAAAAGTAAGAAGGTAAAGAGTACTTATTGATCATTGTCCTAGCCGTCTCAATTAATGTACAATTTTGATGTAATATCCCCAATGGAGTTACCTTTTCTAGAAATTAATGGGTCAAGAGAATTCCTTCAAGAAGAAGACAAAAAGTTGAAAAAAAGGAATAAAGCTAGGATTCTTTTCCCCAGTGTGAATCACAATCAGAGTTCCTTCAAGATGAAGATCATATTATTCCCCAGTGAAGTAGACAACAATTCTCAGTAGAGTTGCAATCGAGACTTCGGCGATGACTATCTAATCTAGATTCCGGCGATAGCCATCTTCTGATGACGGCTATCTAATCCAGATTTTGACAACGGCTATCCTCCAGTGACGGCTATCTAATCTAGATTTCGGCGATGGCTATCTAATCCAAATTTCTGTGACGGCTATCTAATCCAGATTTCTGTGACGGATATCTAATCCAGATTTCGGCGATGACTATCTTTCGATGACAGCTATCTAATCCAGATTTCAACGATGGCTATCTTTCGATGACTACTATCTAATCCAGATTTCGGTGACGACTATCTTCCAGCGATGACTATTCAATCCAGATTTCGGCGACGGCTATCTTCTGGTGATGACTATCTCATTCAGGTTTCCATTGATGACCATCTAACCAAGATTTTATGGTGGTAATCCGCATAGAGTCAAACTAAGGTAGCTAAGGTCCAAGGTACGATTCCGCACTCCAGAGTTAAGGTATGTGTTTCTTTTCCAAAAATTATATGGTTAAATGCTTTGTCGTCATTTTTCATATTATTGGTTAATACTCCAAACCTCCTAAAAAGTGGGGGCAAACTATAGACACCTAATTTTTGGATATAGGAATGGGGAAGCGGCTCGGATTTACCAATGATGAACACTTACACTTCCTAGGTGTAAGTAGAGTCATTTCAGCAATTGCTTAATCATGTGATGTTTTAAATGAGCTTCAGATTTCCAAAATGCATTGTTTTTTACTCATAAAAATCATTTTGAAATGAATTCGTGCATTGTTTTCATCATATCCTTTCATACGAAATTTGAAATGGTCTGAAACTTATATTTATAATAGATTGGGCCATTCTGCACATTTATGTCTCCAATACAATTTTCTAATTCTGACGTTTAGGGCCTCAAAAAGGGCTGACAACATCCGCTGCCTAGTTTATTGGCTTAATGAGTTGTTGGGCTTGACTATTGGGCCTGAATGGTTAGAATTTGGTTTAAAACTTGGTTTTGGGCCTTGTAAGCTTTTGGCATGTTTTTAATTAAAAGAATTTTAAAATAAAATCTTATGAAAGCCCAAGCCCAATGCATTTTTACTGTAGTTATTTTTTTAAAAATTCAAAGTGATATGCATTTGTAACAGATTTCATTCTTGAATTTGAATTTAAAAATAGAATGATTAATGTGAATCAACAGAACGCGTTTTCAATTCTTTCTACTTAAGAATTAAGCAAATTCTTGCCTATAAAAGGCAAAAAAAATTTCATTGACAGGAGTTAGTGAGAAAATTGGAATTTTGGAGAGAGAATTTTCTAAAAAAATAGTTACAGAGAGTTTTTCTAAAAGAGAGAGAAAAGAATGCTTTTGTAGAAAACCATTTTTTGAGAGAAAATACATGAAAGCAAAACAAGCCAAATACTCAAAATATAACTAAGGGAAATCAAGTCCTTTTTCATTCTCATTGTTTTCTTGTGTTTTCTTGTTTTTTGTAGGCAGTAGATACTGGATCTGGGAAATTGTAGGAAGTCACTGTAAGATTTCTTGATTCTCATTCTCAATCTTTTTTTCACTTATAATATGTAATTAATTCATTTCATATGCTTTTCATTCATTTTTGTATGTTTTTGTGTGTTTTTTGCCATTTCAATGGCTTACTGTGATTTTTGCCATTTGCTTTTTGATTCTGTTTTTCATTGTTCAAAGCATGATTTTGTGTTTATTTTGATTTTTATGAATGATTTCTAACATGTTTTGTTGATTTGGAATTGATTTAAACTCATTTTTTTGATTTTACGAAAACTATACAACATTGTATGTGCAGTTTCATTTTTTTGTTTTTGTTGATTTTGATGCTTTAAATTATGTCTGAATGTTTTCTATTTTGTTTTTCATGAATTATAACATGTTGAAATGGTTATTTTGTTTATTTTAATTGATTTGAGTGGATTTTGTGATTTGTAGTGCACTGTGCAGTATAATGAATTTCTTGTTTCTTATTTGTATTGAATGTTAGTTTTAATCTTCCGTATTTGATTGCTGTAAATGGCTGTAGAAACATGCTAGGATGTGTTTTTCCATGTAGAAATCAATTATTAGGTTGTTTTGCATTTTGCACCCTTTGTTTGCTCTGTTTTTTTTTGCATTTTCAAGGTCTGGTAAGCCTTGAAAGTTGCATATTTTTGCATTTCCTACATTTTCCTGCATGGCAACCACCAACGCCACTTGCTCGAGTGGGTGAGGCCCCAACGCCACTCCCCTAGTTCTTTAACATCTTTGTATGCAAAAATTTTCAAGTGGAATGTAGCGTACATGTAAATATTCTAACTTTCTTGGGTAATTTCTAGATGGCTGATGCATGAAATGAACCTAATGTGCATGGTAAACTAACTAGGTTTAAAACAAGCTAGAAGGCATGTTGTGTTGATGTGGTGCTGTATAATAACCAATTGCATGTAAATTGACTTAATTATGGCTGGTAATGTAAAACAAACCTGGCAGACACATTCGTGCTTAGTGCGATTGACTGGCTTGCCCATTGTTTGCTTGCTCTGGACATTTCTGACTTGCTTGGCTTGTAGCTCTGAACACTTTACTTGGTTTTGAATTTTGGATGCTTTTTTACTGTAGTTTTGTATGCAGTCTTTGATTTGAATATTTGATGCACATGATGAATGTAGGAACATTCTAATACATTTTTAAGATGCTTTTATGGAAGAAACATGTTTACGCTACTTAGTTTTATATGTTTACGTGTATGCATGTATGCATGTTGGTGGAATGCATAGATTTTTAGGAAATAGCAGTCAGTTTCAGCATTTAAAGGTTCGGTCAGATCTTTTCTTGCTAATAATTATCCAGTCAAATGATTGTAGTGGTACGAACTGATCTTCATGTTTCTGCATGCAGGATGTTCAACACCTGTTGTTGATTTTGACAGTTGTAGTGCCACTTAATCTGTTTTTCTTATCCTCTGTAAGCTTCAGGTTATGCGTGGTTGCCAATTGCTATTCCAATGAGAATTGCCTCCCAATGTTAATACATGCATTTCTTGGCTTGTCATGGGTAGTTTAGCCTATAAAAGGGATGTCCCAAGTTAATTCTTCATCACTTGTATCTCTTTCTTCAATTGCTTCTATTGTTTGTTCTTAGAGATGGCTTCTTTTCTTTCTCCTGCTCCTTCCTTGCTTGAAGGCAATATTAGAGAATTTTTGGGTGATAGTCATTAAAATTGGAATTATCTTCTGGATTATGCTCCGTCTCCTCTTATTTCTTTGAGGTGCATGAGGCTTGATGAGACCTTCTTACATAGTGCTGCATAGTGTTGGTGTCATTGGGACCATGTGTTCCACTTTAGAGGTGTGGAGATATGCCCATTTCCTGAGGAGTTTGCTGCTATACTCAGGAAAAGCTATGTTTCTTCAGTTGTTCCTATTACTTTGCCCGATTTATACCTTTTTTTTTCCAGGTTATCCGGTGTTATATAATCATTCCCCTCAGGTGATTTCCGTGATTTCCCGTCATATGAAGATAGTATTGCCTGAGTTGATAAGATTTTGCAACTTTCGAGTAGTAGGCCATTCTGCTTGGCGGAGAGCCATGGCTTTCTGCTTATATGCTGCATACATGTTGACTGATCCTGATAGCCTTGGTGATATCCAAATTGCTTCCATCTTTAGTTATGTATAATCGGGTGCATATCCATTTCCAATGATTTTGGTAAAGACCCTTGTTGGTCTTGACAGTGTTTCCAAATGAGGCAAGTTCAGGGGGAGTCTGATGCTCCTCTAGGTGAGTAGAATTTAACTAGTTTGCTTAATTTACTGGTCCAAATGGATGATCAAAGATTTGACCGGATCATTGTCCTGTCTTTTTTGCTTTAATCGCATACAAGTTCCATTGTTTTGACTGATTTGGTTAAGAGAGAGGCTGGATTTGCTTGAAGTACCCAGGTACTTGAATCGCTACATCCCTAGACAGTGATGAGCCATGCCTTCATATGTCAGAAGATGAGTGGGAGGATTGTCTGGTCAATCAAAGGGAGGATGATATCCGTTGGCATTGTCCATGGTGGCCTCTGATTGAGGTTACCATTGAACTCTTTGGTCGGTGCATTCCTTTAGTTCATTTATAGTATTCTAGCTTTTATACTATATCAAGGCTCTGTCACCAGTGTGGCTAGATTCAGTACATTGTACCTTCTTTCTTCGAGTTTGAAACATCATTGTTGTAGCCTCAATTCCTTGCCAGGATTTATGGCGAGTGGAGAGTTAGGCGTAGGGTGATAAACACATTCTTCAATAATAGTACTGAGATTGATGATTTGTATAAGGAATGGGTGGAGGTGCAGAAACATGAGCCTTCTATTGCATGAACTAGTCGATTGAAAATCTTATATGAAGCAAATAGGATGAAATATGCAAGTGTGGGCATTAGGAGGTTTTAAATCCGCCCTTAGCTTATGTTGTTTTTATAAAAGATGCTTTTTAAAATGTGAACATTTCATGGTACCATGAAAGCGCAATGTCTAATAAAAATGTTGTTTCATAAAATGTTTGCAATTTGTTTGCAAAAGCGTATTACACTGATTGTGTCTGATATGCCCCCTATTTCCATCCACCTTTATAGGTTTTACAGATGAATATTTTCTCTCATCCCCTAATTTTTGCCTGAATACTCCAGATTTAGCGGGGTGTAGTAACTTCAAAGGTAATACTTCTTTAACCTTACCATATTGATAGGTTGAGTGAATTCGTTGTCATCCAAATCTGATATTTTGACTGCACCTTTAGGTAGAACTTTCACAACCAAGTAGGGACCTTCCCAGGTTGGTTTGAATTTGCCTCATGGATCAAATGGGATTGGTCTAGCTTACTTTAGAATCCAGTCTCCTTTTTTAATCATACGTGGTTTGATGCCTTTGTTGAATGCTCATGCTAGCCTCTTTTGATATAAATGTGTATGATAGAGAGCTTTCTTCCTGTTTTCTTTAAGTGATAATAATTGTTCATATCTTTTTTGCCCGTTTAGTTTCTGGTAGTCTTGCTTCCAAGGCCACTTGTAGAGACTTGCATTATATTTCTATCTTTAGTACTGCTTCCCCCCAAATACCAATGAGTAGGGGTTTTGTCCTATGGCACTTTTGATACTAGTGTTGTAACTCATAATAGCGTACAATAGTTGTTCCGACCAATCTTTGTACGTTCTGACCATTTTTGCTAAAATCTTCTTGATGGTTTCATTGTAGAATTGTACCCCGTTATCTGGTACTACATGTTGCAGAATCCTGAATCTACATTTAATCCTCTTTTCTAGGAACTAAGTCATGTTATGAGCTGTAAACGTGGGTAGTGAAATGGCTTCAACATATCGAGTGAAGTACTCGACTGTCGCTATGAAGAATTTATGGCCGTTGGAAGCCATTGGTTTTATGGGTCCCATGATGATAATTCCCCAAGCAGAAAAAGGCTAGAGGATGTAAGGCTGTGTAATTCCGAGGGTGGAATGTGGATTTGATCTCCATGTATTTGGCAATCATGACATTTGCAAACTGTTTTGATGTAGTCTTTGTCCATGGTATCCCAATAATGCCCCCCTTGTCTTTGTATTTTCGATGCGAGTACCAGTCAACTAATATGGGTGCTACAAGTCCTAGGATTTACTACTTTCATGACTTCTTCAAATTCTTCTTGCATCACACATCTGAGTAGCATCCCAGATGGCGATCTTCTGTATAGTGTTGTTTCGTGGTAGTTGTAGTTTCGGAATTGAAGCTAGATGGCAAAGCGTTGTTTACTAATGGATTCTTGCATGTATTCCCATGGTTTCAAATACCTCAAGATGTCATAGAACCATGGCTTGATAGGTGGCCCTACCAAACAAACTGTCTTCTCATTTTCATAGCAGGGTTGGCTGTACATCACTATCACGAGTGGTTTTATTTTGGCTTTATCTGGTTTACTCCAAACTACAGCCAGGGTGCCAGGGCATCTACCATATGGTTTTCTCCTCTGGGCAAGTGATGCAAGTTGAATTTTTGGAAATGATTCTTGATTCATTGTAGGTGCTTTGCGTAGGGTTTAAGCTTTTCATCTCGTACTTCCACTTCTTCAGTTGCTTGGTTGACAATCAATTATTAGTCTCCATAAACTGAGATTTCCTTTTCTCCTGCTATGCTGGTAGATTCTAGTCCGAGTATGAATGCTTCATATTCTTCCAAGTTGTTAGCAACAAGAAATCCCAATTTCTTAGCAATAGGGATTTGCTCTCTTGAGGGTATTATGAGTACGAGTCCTATCCCGGTGCCATGGTGATTAACTACTCCATCAAAGTACAATACCAATCCTTGTGTCTCGACCATGTCAAGTTCGTCATCTAGAAATTCAAATTCCATATATTGAGGGGAATCTCTTTGGTTCAGAGCCAAGAATTCTGCCACTGCTAGCCATTTAACCATCTTTTTAGTCACATAGCGGATATCAAATTTTATCAACAATACTAACCATTATGTCAATTTCCCAATCAGCATCAGAGCTTTATAGAAGTGCCTGAGAGGGTCTATCATGGCCACCACTTCCACAGAGTATGATTGGAAGTAGTGTCATAGTTTTCGAGTAGCCCATATAACTGCCAAAAATGTCTTCTAAACCAGGTCATATTTGCTTTTATATGGTAATAGTTTTTTGCTTAGGTTATAGACTGCATGTTCTGCTCCTTTGTCATTTACTTGTACCATAATCGCCCCAATGGCTTCTTCTTCTTCTAGTGCTAAGTACAAGATCATTGGCTTCCCAGGCCTTAGGGGTTGAAGAACTGGTGGGTTAGCCAGGTATTGTTTTATCTTCTCGAATGCTTCCTAACATTTAGGATTCCATTCTTTGGATTCATTCTTTCTTAGCAGCTTGAAGATGGGATCACAAACCATGGTTAACTTTGATATGAACCTGCTGACATATTGGATCTTCACGATAAAGCCTCAGATTTCCTATGAGATTTCGGCGAAGGCATTTCATGTGTTGCTTTGATTTTGTCAGGGTCTACCTCAATTCCTCTCTGACTAATCAAGTGCCCAAGTAGCTTGCCTTCAGTATCCCCAAACACACACTTCGGATTTAGTCTTAATTTATATCATACTACCCGTTCAAAAAATTTTTCAGTGCATCAAAATGTTGCTCACGAGTTGGAGATTTGACCATCATATCATCCACATTTACTTCTACTTCTTTATGCATCATGTCATGGAATAGGGTTGTTGCCATTAGCTGGTAAGTTGCCCTTAAATCTGAATGGCATTACCTTGTAGCAGAAGACCTCATATTCTGTGATAAAGGTTGTCTTCATTTTGTCTATCATCGCCATCATGATATGGTTATAACCTGTAAATCCATTCATGAAGGAGTACATTGCACTAGCCACTGCACTGTCTGTGAGAACATCAATATGTGGTAAAGGAAAATCATCCTTTGATGATGATTTGTTCAGATCTCCAAAGTTGACACACATCCTAACTTTGCCGTCTTTCTTTGGTATTGCTACAATGTTAGCTAACCATTCTGGATATTCTACAGCTTCTAGAAATCTAGCTTTCAACCGCTTCTCAATTTCTTCCTTGATAAACTGTGCCCATTCTGGTCTCAATCTTTGTAATTTTTGCTTTACTGGTTTAATACTTGGGTATGTTGGGATGAAGTACTCTGCTATTTTTTTTTGTCAATTCCTGGCATGTCATCGTAGGTCCAAGCGAATACCTCCTTTCTTTTTAGAAGGATCTACTCAAATCTCTCTCTTTCTCTCTTCAGGGGTTATATTGGACACAATTAGTATTTCATTTGGGTGTTCTTTTGTACCTAAATTGTATACAATCCTTCGAACAAAATTAATGTTAAACATGCTTGTGGACGTGAGTGTGTACACTGGCCCATAATCATAGGCCAAACACCTTAATCAGTCTCTCACGACCCCGGGCTGCTACCATTTAAGGCAGAAATATGTTGGTTCGGACAGAGCAAGGGAGTCGCCACCTAGTCATGTGGCCCAGGACCATATTATTCCATGTTTAATGATGTCGGATTCTGGCAAGGATGTTAAACGTCATAACCCAAAGATCTGAGCTCGGCAAAGCTATTCCTTTAAGCTATGTTGGTCACACCTTAACGTTTATACTAACATTATAGTATCCCCCTAATAGGGAACAATATAAATAAGGAAAGCAGTAATACCCAATAACATGTCAGAAGTGGTAAATCACATAAACACCTTGATAGCAAACACATGCAATATACAATCAATATTCATACACGCTTAAGAATGGAGGTAAAGGAGAATAGAACCCATCTATGGTGATCTAGTTAATTTCTCACCTAGTGTTTCTAATTGCTTTTAATGATCCTAAGTCTACGACTCATGTACCTGTTAATTTTAACTATTAATTTACCTTGTGATACAAATTTTTCATTATTTTTAGTTGTTAAGCCATTTTAATGTCAAATAAGGAAATAAACAGTGTTCTGCTAAATATGGAAACCCTAATTCATACATCAAGCAACAACAAAGAAGTGAAAGTGATCTTAAATTAGGTTTAGGAATACGAACAACAGGTGTAGCATGCCTTAGCTGCGTTCTGGGCCTTCTAGAATCATCGGACCGGGCCAAAACCATCAAAATTCCATGAACTAGGCCTGGACTCTTCCTAGGCACCTCAAGGAAGAGGTGTGCACATCTATCTAGGGTTGTGCAGCTCTAGGGTTGCTTGTGCGCCTCTTGGTTGAAGCGTACGCCTCTAGGTTGAGTTGTTCGCCTATTCTGGTACCCAGAACGAGATGAACAGTTCTTGAGCTTAATTAGACCTAAAAATTTGAATCGAAAGTGATACAAATTACAAACAAGATGTCTAGAACCTATTACATGATCAAAACAATGAATTACATCATAAGAATCACGTAAATCCTAATCTAAGGTGATGAATGCGTTCTTGGTGTTCTTTGATGTTTCCTTGGTTTTAGATCTCCATATCACCGATTCATCCTCCTATAAATGGTTATAGCATCCATAAACATGTAAAACAAAGATTAAACCAAGTTAGGGCATTCAGAACAACAAGAATACATAAAAAATGTAAGAACAAAATA
This sequence comes from Bocquillonia castaneifolia, assembly GCA_948193215.1. Taxonomy (NCBI): domain Eukaryota; kingdom Viridiplantae; phylum Streptophyta; class Magnoliopsida; order Malpighiales; family Euphorbiaceae; genus Bocquillonia; species Bocquillonia castaneifolia. The sequence continues at coordinate 14,065 of CANYLF013041132.1, forward strand.
ACAAGAACGAGTTAGAAAAATCTTATGATCTTTGTGAAGTGCCCAAGAGGGGGGTGAATTGGTGCGGAATTAAAAAATAGAAGAGGTTTTGGAGAATAGACAGAAATTTATAGTGGTTCGGTCCAACTTTTGACCTACGTCCACTTCTCCCAAATGCACAATTTAGGGTTCCACTACCACAATGGAAATTACAAAGGAGATTTAACAGGCTATCTCCAACCTTTACAATGAAGATTTCACAGGCTATCTTCAACCTTTACAATGAGAATTACAAAGTCTCTCACAAACCTGGAGTTTACGAAGGCTCACCCCAAACTTAGTGTTTACAAGGTTAACACAAAACCTACCCAAGTGTTTCCCAATCCTCACAAAAATTGACACTTGTACAAAGTAGAAAGATCACTCAACCCAAGCAACAATTGCTCTAGAGTTCTAACTACCCACA
>CANYLF013042447.1:0-10556 GCA_948193215.1 Bocquillonia castaneifolia
AAAAAAAAAATTATATTTTAAAAGCGGTTTAAGGGAGTTTTAAAATTTTAATAATTATTACTATTTTCTATTTTGTTTTTAATTATATGGTGGAATTTGGGGTTGTCACAAATGTACTCCATATTCAAAGAAAAATGTAGAAAAACACTAGTAAATGCAAAAAAATGCTATATTGAGGCGATTTAAATGCCAAAATCAAATGTTCTAAGCCTAAAAACATTCATATTAATCCCAAAACATGTTAGCATGCATCAAAACACATTAAAACACATATTTACATTTAAAGATGTAATTTTTATGCATTAAAACCACATAAATATTTATAGAAATTCATTTTAACATGAAATAATTTCAGATCTTACCCATAGTTATATTAATACTGCAGAAACATGTTAGTAACATGAAATACATATACAGAGCATTTTTACATCATTTAAACATTTAAAACTTACCATAAATCATGCCAATAAACATTTAAAATCTCTGAAACATGTTATTCTCAATCAAGTCATGCAAAGAATGATCAAAACAACATATAAAACCCAAAAAACTTGCTTGGAAACTCTTTGGAATTGGCTTGAGTACCCTCAGGGAGTGTCGAATGATGTAGAACAAGGCTTCTTTGTTGCTAATCACCTAGGAAATGGAATGGCAGGCAGTCTTTCTTCTCAACAACATCAAAAACTCTAATGCAAAGGAAACCTAGAGTTTCTAAGTCAAAAATATTTGTAAAGTGAGTTGATTTTAGCTTAGGAACACCAAGTTTTTAATTAATTTAGAATAAAAATTAATTTCCTAATAGCTAACCAGCCAACCCTATTCTCCAGGAGAATCTAATGCCTTTTTATAGGTAGCAAATTAAAAAGGATGACCTAAAATCATTGAATTTTTATCCCTATCTAGATTTAAATTGATGTTTACCCATTCTAGGGTATTAATCATCTAAATATAGCCACATTCTTGGCATTTAGGGAAGTCAAATTCGTCTGACCAAGCTGCTGGAGATAGATCTTGGAGAAGATAAAGATAGAAATTCATTTTAGATAGTGATAACTCAATGAAATTCCACCTAAAATCAAGAGATAATGATAGTAAATGATAAATAGATTATAATCACCATTTTCTATCCCATCTTAAGCTTGAAAACTGATTTGGAACGAAGCTTATCCCTATCCGATCATTTGGTGTTTGAAAACGGGTCAAAATCTGCATTTCAGACTGTTAAAGAATGTCCATGGCACTTCAAGTAGCATTGAGGAAGACTCAACGCCGCTCTAACTGGCATTGGAAGCCCTTGGGCGGTGTTTGGCTCTTCCATGGCCTATTTAAGGCCCGAAACGTCTGAATCTGAAAAACCGTATTAGAGACAAAAATGTGCACAATGGCCCAAACTACTAAGGATGATGTTTTAGGCTATTTTGAGACTCACACAAGATGTTATGGACAAAACCATCTGAATTTTGCAAGATTAGGTTTAAAACAAGCTAGTTTTGACTTAAAACGGGTTTTTCAAGTTTCAAAACATATTCAAAAGCAACAAAGTGATTAGCAAGAAGCCACCATCATTCAACTTATGCTAATTAAAGCAAATGCTATGATCATAGGGCCTCTGAGCCGCATCGACATTCCTGCAACCAAAAATTAGGTGTCTATAGTTTCCTTTGTCACTTACTAGAATAGCCCAAGATTGGTGTCATCATTTGCCCTCTTCTATCCAAACTAACTGGAAGGAACTTTGTGATGCTTTTTCTGGACAATACTCCTATAATGCCAAACTAGAAGTATCTTTGAGAGACCTGGAGATGACCAAACAAAAGCACAATGAATCCTTTGCTGATTTCCTTACTCGTTGGAGGAATAAGGCTGCTTTGCTGAAGAACAAACCATCAGAGAAAGATCAAGCCAGAATAGCAGTTAGGAATGTCCTTCCTAATATTATAGAGACTCTACGGACGATCAACCCCAAGTCTTTTAATTACTTATATGAAGACGAATTGCAATGTGAGGAAATTGAATCAGAAAGGAAAAGGACTCAGAAGGGGACAGCCACCTATAGTCACCCCAACAAGTCAGAAGGTGAAACTACAAATGTCAATAATCTTTCTAGTAGTCGAACATTCTCCAACTTTGATCATCCACTCTCTGAGCTATTTGGATGCCTGGAAAAGCAAGGGTTGCTTGAACCTCAACCTGCTAAGAAGCCTACTAACACAAGTTCTCGCAACTATATCCACGAGGCTTATTGTACATTTCATTAGGTAGATGGCCACTATACTGACTAATGCACGAAGCCTAAGCATAAGATCCGAGACTTGATCGACGAAGGCAAGATCACAGACCTCGATAAAAGGCAAGCTAGTACTTAGAGCAACGATGGTCAAAATTCCAGTTCTTAGATCAACATGTTGAACATTTGTTATGTTTTTCTGATAATGTTGTTGTCTCTATTTTCTAGTCAATGATAGATCGTCTGTTTCCTTCTCTTTAATTAGTATCTCTTTCATAGAATGAGTGCACTACATCAATCATCTATAAGCTTGTTTGATATTAATCCATATCATGATGGTTCATTTAACATTGCTACAAAACCTGGAAGTACTTGTTGTATCCACCAACTACGGTTATTGAAAGAAAAGAAAGGAGAGCAAAAAATGCCATGTTTAATCCTAAAATGTCCGTGATCAGTGCTGGCATCAACTTGTTGCCAAAACTGATCAAGCTTGTGTGAAAGGGCGAAGAAAATGAAAATTGGTGAAAAGTGAGATCCCGGATTGAAGATTAATCATAAAACTCGAAGAACACAATCTGTGATGACAGCAACGCTAGGCCCAATATATAAAGTACACTTTTGTGGCATTGTTAAATGAACTAGAATTGATTCTGAATTTTTTATTGCATCATTAATGTCATTGCATTCAAACCAGAAAAAGAAATGCTAAGTGAAGAAGATGAAACAGATATGAGACTAGCAGCAACTCATTATTTGAAATATCGTGTCAGTCGAACAATCTTCAAAGAAGCACCTGCTACATCAACTTGTTCTTGACTGACATAGGGGGGTAAAAATAATTATGGGTTGAATTTAGAATTGACAAGTAGTTAAGGAATACAAAGTTTCCACCATGGACATAATCATCAGCTTTAGCAACAATAATTCTCTTCATTGCTCAATTAAGATGATGTTCCTCTTCACAGCCTCACTACAGGTTCCTCTCGATATGTCAATTGATTCGTCTTACTCAGCACTCCTTAGACACTGGACCCTGAAACCAGCTGAACTGAACTGTGACAATGCCCTACAATACAATGTCACAACCTTGCAAACAACACTGTTTGTACCTCATCGAAGTTAGCTGGGGGCATGATCAAGGATAGCTTTTCCCGATAATCATATCTTCAAAAAGAGAAAAGAAAAAAAATGAAAAAGCCTGATGAGTTGTAAAATCCTTTCGGGGCCAATTCATATAAAAGTTAAGGCATTGATAAAAATAAAAGCCCGATAAGTTGAAAGCCCATTGATGGGTGACTTATGCAAAAGTTAGGGCAACCTGCTAGGGTGAAAACCTCGCAAAGAGGTGCTCTAGGCAAAAGTTAAGGCACAAACAAAATAAAATGAGATTTGGTTATCGAGAAAAGCAGGAGACTCCATTAGAAGTATACAATAGTTAGAACTTCAATAGTCGAGATTTGATCAGCACGTCTTTCAAGATAAAAGCAGCTTGAACATTGTTATACCGGCCAATCTGGGCAAATGAACATACAGACACAAACCGATGGAGCTTCACCAGGGCAATGCAATGAGCTTATTGTGAAGAAGAAAAATCACAAGTTCAGACACGGACAAGGGCTACGACACTTTCCAATGATGTTAGCAAGTCACCTAAGTAGGGGGCAGGTCTCACCTTCCTTGGTTAATGACATTGAATACCTCAAAAATCAGGATAGAGCTACGTCAACATATGTTCTTCAGATAATCAATAGAACTCACCATCTTACATCTGAGAAATGATTTCTAGATGCATAGAAGCATGAGAAGAAATCTGGGTAAACAAGAACCAAATCCTCATTTCCTTTAGAAGACCGAGAATTCAGGTCAGGACCTCTAATCCTAACCAAAACAAGGAATATATGGAACAATCATCAATCCGTACCTTCTTTATCATTGAAATGATAGGGCAACCTATTGTTGCAAACATGTTGAGGTGGCAACAACAGAATGCAGTCTACTACAGCTTCAGAGCATGCAAATGAAGACATCTAGCATTGAACATAGGAGATGCAAACATTTAGCATGGCATATTGAATTCTTTTGCATCATGTAGGCGTCCATATATACATCTATAAATATAATTGACACCCAGCATGACTATATGCATTTAACAGGGAAGAACATCCCATTCATGCATACAAAAATAGGAGAGATGACTAACATTACACGTCCTATAAAGACACATTGCATATATCATGCATACATCCACAACATGCATACATTGTACAGGTAGCTATGAAACTCATGAAGATTCAATCGGATGAATGAAAGCACTCTTTCTAGGGAAATGACCCCATAATAACCAATGTCTTCTCTAACATAACATGATGGACAACTCTGACCCAATAAAGTAGAAGGGATGAACTGATCCCACCATAATACAGGAACATCGATACATGATTAGCAGACAAGACTAATGGAAATCGTGCTGGGGCCAATCTTTGCCTAGACACTGCGCCAACTAGGTCGTATCATCCTTGTAGATGGGGGTGCTCTGTCATAGAAAGCATGTGTATGAGCAAACACAGATGTGGGAGTAATTTGTCACACGCTGACATGCATCTCCAAACTGGGATAGAGCAAACGGAGCTCAAAGGTGGAGCAAACTATTCAGTTTACTTACAAACACACCATGACAATGAAGCTCGGGGGCAAGAATGCATTTCTAGCCTAAGACTATGGAAGACATCATCAACAAACAGAAAAAGAGGGATGCGAATTCCCGAAGCACTTACAACTGAGAAGAAGGTCAAGTTTAAATCTCGAGGGCAGCAGGTCACCTTCAAAATCAAAATTAATTCGAAAGATGACAATCAAACTTCATAGGATCAGAATCTGGAGGCAACAAGTCACCTTCAACCAATCCAACAACCTCTAAGGAGATAGGAGGTCTTCCTCATCATTCAGCAAATTCGGGGGCAATGAGTCATCTTCGAAAAATTCCAGAGACACTCAAGGGGCAATGAGTCACCCTTAAAATATCAAAACAACCATCAGGAAGAGAATTACTCCAGATGACAATAAGTCATCTTTAACTCCAAAATCTTAGGTGATAGTAACCCACCTTCAAATCCCATAATCATAGGCAACAACAAGCCACCTTTAACTACAAAATTTCTGGTGACAGCAAGCCGCCCTAGACTACAAAATCCAGGTGATAGCAAGTCATCACTTCATCCAGAAGCACAATCGACAGCAAGCCACTTCCAATAATCCATGGTGATAACAAGTCACCCTTCATTCATAAGAGCGAGCCACCTTCAACAATCCCCGATGAAATCAAGTCACCGTTCATTCAAAAAAATAATCGACAGTGAGGCACCTTAAACAATCCCCGATAATAGCAGGTCACCCTCTATCTAGAAGTACAATCGGTAACAAGCCACCCCCGGCAAACCCAGGTGATTGCAAGTCACCCTTTACTCAGAGATATAGTCGGTAGCAAGTAGCCTTCAACCTTACAACTTTAGGCAGTAGCAAGCCACCATCAGCTTCAGAACTTCTGGTGATAGCAAGCCACCATCAGCTACATAACTTTTGGTGATAGGAAGTGACCATTAACTCCAGGACTTTAGGTGACAGCAAGCCGCCTTGACTCATCCAAAATCCCAAAATTCGTGCAAGGAACAACAAGTTGACTTGAGGGCGGAGTCATCCTGAAGGCAGCAAACCAATTTTAGTAAATCTAGAAATTCTAGATGATGGCAAGCCATCTATAAAATCCCAGGTGATAATAAGCCGCCTTCAACTCCAAATTCCTAGGCAACAGCAAGCCGCCTTAAAAATATCAGAATTTCAAGCAACGAAGAATCACCTCCAACTCTAGAATTTCTAATGGTAGAGAGCCATCCTCAAATAATTCTAGAAGATAGCGAGTCACCTTCTACTCTATAAACCCAGTCGGTAGCAAGCCATCTTCAGCAATCGCAGGTGACAGTAAATCACTTTCAACTCTAGAATTCCAGACGGCAGCGAGCCATATCCAACATTTTTAGGTGACAGCAAGTCACCTTTAACAAATCTAGAAATACAGTCAACAACAAGCCATCTTCAGTAATCCTAGAACCTATTCAAAAGAGGATAAGTCACTGGCAGAATTTTAAGCTCAGAATCAATCCATAGGGTGTGGGTCCCAATCTTCAAATTCAGAACCCTAGGCGACAGCAAGCCGCCTTCCACCTTCAGAATCTCAAGCACCAGCAAGCCACCTCTAGCACTAGAAATACCAAATGGCAGTGAGCCAACTTAAAAATCTCAGGTGATAGCAAGCCGCCTCCAGCACTAGAACCCTAAATGGCAGCAAACCACCTTCAGAATCTTAGGCGATAGCAAGCCGCCTCCAGCAGTAGAATCTCAGGTGACAGCAAGCCACCTCCCTTAAATATCAAGTAATAGTAAATCCTATTGACTACATAATCCTTAGCAACAGCAAGCCACCTCCAACCTTACAACTTCAGGTGACGACGAGCCGCCATCAACTCTAGAGCCTTAGATGACAATGAGTAACCTACTAGAACTTTAGAATCCCAAATGACAGCAAGCCGCCTTCAAATCCAGAATTCCAAGTGACAGTAGGTCGCCTCCCACTTTCCAGAATCCCAGGCAACAGCAAGCCGCCACCAATCAAAGATCTCAGGTGATAGCAAGCGGTCCCTCATACTCAAAAATTCCAGAACCACAACAATACCTTCAATGAACCCCAATCGATCGAGAGTATCATAGACTTTTTGGGTACACCCCGACGTCCATCTAGGTTGCCATTGACTTAGATTCTTTGTCTAGCAGAACCTGAAGTGTCCTAGACTTTCTGGGTAAACACCGATGTCTATCTAGGTTGCCAATGATCTAGATTTCCTTGTCTAGTAGAACTAGAAGTGTCATAAACTTTTCGGGTAAACCCCGACATCCATCTAGGTTGCTAATGATCTATATTTCCTTGTATAGGAGAACCAAAAGTGTCCTAGACTTTTCGAGTAAACCCCGATGTCCATCTAGATTCCCACTGATCTAGATTTTCTTGTCTAGCGGAACCTAAGTGTCGTAGGCTCTCATCTAGCGGAACCCAAGTGTCCTAGACTCCTATCTAGTTTAGACCTAAGTGTTCTAGATACCTTCATCTAATGGAACCTAAGTGTCCTAGACTCTATCTCTAGAACCCAAGTGTTCTAGATCTCCTATCTAGTAGAACCTAAGTGTCCTAGACTCTATCTCTAGAACCCAAGTATTCTAGATCTCCCGTCTAGCGGAACCTAAGTATCCTAACTCTATCTCTAAAGCCTAAGTGTTCTAGATATCCCGTTTAGCAGAACCTAAGTTTCCTAGAATCTAGTCTAGTGGAACCATAAAGTGTCTTTAGCTTTCCCAAGTAAACCTCGAGTCTAGATTGACCTAGCGTGTCCTAGACTCTTATTGGGGACGGGCTACCTCCAGCATTTCAGTGACGACTATCGACCTCCCCGGCAGTATCCTTTTCTGTATCCTTAATTATGTTTATGCCTATTTATTTGCTTTTTCATTCGTTTATTCATGTTTATTAAACATTTCTAAAGTATGAAAAAGTGGGGGCAAACTGTAGACACTGAATTTTTAGATGCATGTATGTGGAAGCAGGGCGGGAGCCCAATGATGAATATGGTCTAGTTTGGACCACTTTGTTACCTTATTTCTCATAGAAATGAGCCGAAAGATTGAAAATAATTTTAAAAATTTTGAAAATGAATCTCTGGCCCCTTGATGATTTGGAAAAACCTCTAGATGGTTCGGTCGAATCTTCAAAATCCTAGGTTGGCCCACCTTTCAGAAGCCCATTTTAAAGCCCAAAAGGATCTAACCGAACCTTTGGTGATCATCCAGCCGGATGATCATTAAAGGTGCGGCCGGATCATTACTTTGAAATGACTTGCTTGGGACAGATTCATGTATTTGTAGCATGTCAAGTCTATACTGACCTACTCCAGGCTGCAACTTGTTCAAGTTGTTGAAAAAGTTAGTAGGCCATTAAAGCCTACCTATGCTATGTCCATACTACAACTTGTCCAAGTTGCTAAAGAGATTCCTTCCTTCTCTATAAAAACCTACCCATTTTTTCCAACAACAAGGGGGGAGGCAATTATTGAGAGAGGCACGAGAGATACACACACACTTTGAAACTTTTATTTTCTTTAACCAGTTTTTCATGGAGTTTCTGAACGAGGAAACTTTCATCAATCCAAAAGCTCATTTCTACCCAAAGCTGTAACCTACTTATGGATAAAGAGGGGTTAATTCAGTGATCCAAGTCATGCGATGACTGCGGCACTGTGCGTTTAGTATACGAGAGCTAATAATTTGAGTCGCCACCAGAATAGGCATCGGGAAAAGAAATTGGTGTGCATCTCGATTCCCTTAAGAATGTATAAGACACCAAAAAAAAAACAACGGAGATTCCAAGATCAGACTTATGCATTCTTAAGGTGTGATTGTTACAAGCAACTCATAGGATTATACCCACCTTCATTTCCACTACTTAAAACAAGTAAATCACATAGATACATTTTTACATTTTACAACATATAAAGCATGCAAACGGTAAGTTTATATACAAACAAGGATTGATTTTACATTACCAAACCCGAATTAGTCCAAATTACATGTAAATGGTCAAAGCATATACCACAAAACACATCAAACACCCTAGGTTGCTACCATTTTAACCTAATGATCACCAAATAGCTTTATTAGGTTCATTTCATGCATATTTCACCTAATTCTCACCAAAGAAAGTTAGATTACTTACCTTTTAGCTACATTCCATGTGAAATTTTTGTACACAAAAGTTGCAGAGCACTAGGGGAGACTATGCAGGGTGCAACGCCACTCTTTTGAAGCAGGAAGCTCCCAACGTCACTATGAGGAGTGGCGTTGAGGCTTAATGCCATAATGAAGTGTGGCATTGGGGCCTCAAGCCCTCTTACTAGTGGCATTGCCACTTATACATGCAAAAGACAGCAGAAAATGTAGAAAGATGCAACTTTTGGGCTTACTAAACCTCAAAAATTGGTAGGAGACTCAACCAAAATATCAATGCATGGTGCAAATACCCTAAAATAAGTGTCTACATGGCATAACCCAACCTAGAATGCATCTAAGCATCAAACAAAACTCAATTGGCATTTACAATGAACATATACTACACAATTAACAGAAAACATGAATCATGCTCATAAATCATTCAAATTGCATGCAAACAATCTAAAACAACCTAAACAACATCAAAACAATAGAAACAAACATTAGAGCATGTAAATCAACAATATACATCATGCCAAGAACTTACAGTAAACACACAGTGAATATGCAAAATACTGGCTTCTATGAAAATCATTCAAAATCAATTATAATGCACAGAATCATTTTAGAAACCATTTAAACATGATAAAAACATTAATTAAATCAATAAAACATCAAATCATAATCATTTAAATAGTTTACAGTGAATTTTAATCAAAAAAGAAATGAACAGAAAACTCACTGTAACTTTTAGAAAATAATTAAAATCAACTCAAATTCTTTTGATTTGGCTTAAAACATGTTAGAATCAATTAGAAACAACATAAAACATTATTTAAAACAATTTTCAGAATCAAAATCATCAAAACAAGAAAATTGAGAAAGTCACGTGCAATGCAGTAACATGCAAAATTGAATAATAATCACAAACAATCATTAACAATCATATAATCATGCCATAAAGCACTTTAATTGAATAAATATAACATAAAAACATGTTTACAATCAACAAAACAAAAATCTAATAAGAAATGCAAAAATACAGTACGTACGTTCAAAGCAATTTTGTTGGCAAAATTAAGCAGATGAATGTTTTAATGAATTCAATGAATAGAAGCCATAATAATTTGATAGAAACAATAGAAAATTAACAATAAAAAGGATCTAGAGCACTTATAGTGAAGATTTACATAATTCTAGATTCAATAGACCAAAACTCAATTTGGATAGTAATTTGAGTTTAGCTTGTAGGAAGGCTTGATTTCCCTCAGTGTTGGAGTTGATTGGCTTTTCTTTGTGAATCATGTACTGTTTCTTTTTATTTTGTTTTTTTATTCTTTTCTCTCTCTTAAAACACTTACAGAAGCTTTTTTCCTCTCAATTGTGTAAAACCTGTAAACTCTCTATAAAATTGCCAACTTCAGAATTGCTAACCCTCTTGTAAATGAGTTTGAGTGTGCCTTTTATAGGCAATGACTCTGTGTCATTGCTTAAAAATTAAGCAGGAGGTTTGAATTTT
>CANYLF013042954.1:0-13760 GCA_948193215.1 Bocquillonia castaneifolia
GAGATATCTGTTCTAATAGAAAAACTGATGCGGCTTTCGAAACAAGATTCACAACTTGAGTAAATCCTCCAGGTAAAATAATCACAAATGTCGGTTAATTTTAAAGGAGAAAGCTTTGGAAATCTAGTTGCACATTTAATCCCTCACTCTTGTACAACAAATTTTAGCCGCAAATTTTAATAAAATTATCAAATTTAGCCACAACTTTTATAATTTTATCATTTTAGTCTATGTGGTAAGTGGAAGCATGTGGATCTTGCACACGTGGCATGAGACATTTGTAAGTTGGCTAAATTTGACACAGAACGAAAAGATGTCAGACCATATTGTCAAAATTTAAAGAATTAGCTAAATTTGTCATTTTACTAAAACTTGTGGCTCAATAATATAATTTTCCAATGAAATACTCTAATTATCAGCGTGTCCTCATGGTCGTCGTTTGACCTAGTTGCCAATTCTTGAATTTATAAGTTGAATTGACAGGGTCAAACTGGGTATCAAAAACATGACTACAATGTTTGTACCATGAGACTATGTCTAAAAGGATAAAATTATATTAATACCTGTAATTAACTGGATAAATCAATTTTTAAGCGGGTTTTAATATTTTTATGTTAAAACATTAGAATGCAAATTGAGGAATAATCGTAAATTTAACAACTAAATTTAAAATTTATTTTATACTAAATATGAATTACAACTATATTAATTAATTCGAGCCTCACCCCCGTTGGGGCTTTTATCGGCTGGAAATTAGTCTGGACGATTGTAAAACTGCCCTACTGAACAAAAAAAAAGGACTTCCTTTTATCAAAAGGCGAACTAGTGTTAGTCGCCCTACTTAAGAAAGAATGAGAACAATAGGAAGAGCTTTCATGTAATGCCGTGGTAACTTTTTTTTTTATTCGATCCGGAGGCTTCGCTCCTTCACCTCGTAAACTCGGTAGCATGCTTCGCTCCTCACTTTTGTTCAATTATAAAAAAATAACCACTTTGATGGAAATTTGTAGCATCATTCAAGTAAATACAGATTGAGATCGTAGAAACATGGGCTTGTAATATAGTTACACGTAATTCCAGATCGGTTAATGCAAGAACTGTAAATAAAGGACCAAGATCCCATATGAAATATAAAAGATCATTACACAATGAGAGCGAAGTCATGCGAACTCAGAAGCAACAGCAGCATTTGTTCCGTTAGAGAAGGCTTCATTCAAAGATCAAAGGCAATCTAATCTCTTAAAGTAAGAAGTCTAAAAATAGACAAGAGCGCATTTGATCGTATATTCATAGTTGGCATAAGTGTCTTATAAAAAGAAAAAGCTCGAGAAGGTGGATCTATGGGACTTATATCCGAAGCAGCTCTTACAGTTAGAAAGGGAACTGAATCCTTATCCGCTGTGAGAGTAGACAGTGCTAGTGAAGTTCCAATTTCTGGCCTTGCACCGACCATCAAATGGACCATGGACTAAACGGCCACTGTATGAAAGGACTATGTCTAGGGGACCGTCGCCCCCCCACCCACAAGGTACATCAGCGACCAACGAGATCAAAGATGCTCTTATTTCGCCAAGTCCATAAGTACCATAAGGCATGTACAAATAGGATTGACCACACCAGATTTCATGCAACTCTGACTTCTCATGAATGTTTTCATTTTCGTGAAGGGGGGATTGTTGCCAAAGTCTAGGTCTTTGGTTCCCAGGTAAGAGTCCTGACAGCATGAGGAATGATTCTGACAGTGACAAATGGTTGAAAACTGGCTATTTTGAAGGTTTAAGGAAAACATGTCTTTCTCTGTCTCCTTCGGGTGTCGAACTCGTATCGGGCTACTAAAGAATGGTAAGAAGGTAGGCCGGTCAAACAAAAAAACCAACACACCAAGGCTTGTTATATGACTCACTAGATTAGGTTTCTTGTTGGATGAACTACATTGCTGATATTGACCCCCAAAAAGAAAGGGTAGGTACAGCTAGTTCGTGAACAGCTAACCATCACACTGTAAAAATTGCATAGGTTCGATCTAAACTTACTAATAGAGGGCCTCCTAATAAAAGGATCTACTAAATGAATCGAGTTGTGCCAAATGATCAAAACAGCCAGATGCAAGCATTACTGTATTAGATCACCACTCTCAGAATCACCCATGGAGCTTATGGATCGAGCGTTAAAAGAAGGACCTTCCCCAGGTCTAGCATCCATCAAGAGAGTAGAAAAGGAACCCTCCATGGTTTCATCAGGAGACAAAGCAAGAGCACAAGAGGCAGGTTCATTGTCCTTCAAAAGAGAGAGAGGGAATAAGCTGCAGCTCAACCTGAAAGCCTTACGGTGAGGCAGAGATAGATATCTATCTCAATTCCTCTCTTTGACCATTCCCATCTTGCTTTTGAGACCGATCACTAGACCTCTCAAGCATTGGATGCGTGTGTACTCCACCTATCAAAAAAACTATATTAATTAATTTTTTTTAAATAGTGATGTTGTAAAAGCTATTATTTAATAAAATAGTAAATATAATTATTACGAATGAACTTAAAGGAAACATAATAGTTATTTAAAATATTAATTTGATTGAATTAATTAAAAAAATTATTCTAGAAATTAAAAGTATATATCAAATTACTAATGAATCTCGTGGGAGGAAAATGATTAATTGGAAATTTTATATTGTTCTACTAAAGTAATGATTTTTAAATAAAAAAACACATATAAAATTGTAATAGTACACTTGTAGCATATATTAGAAGATTGAGAAAGGGTAAATTACGATTGCCTCTGAAGTATAACCTATTACATTGACGTACCCCTGAGTTTTATATATTATACAATTGCTTTCATGTTGTATTCCATTAACTATATATCAGCCTCCTCTATTAGATTTTACCGTTAAGAACGAAAGTAATAAACAATTACCTTTGATATATATTTATATTTTACTGATTACCCCACCAATTATATAATTTTTGTTTTCACCAAATGTTGATTTTTATTAATTTTTACATGATTTTACACTAAACTTATATAAAAAACTAAAAATAAATAATACTCAAGTTAATTAATAATTTAATAAAAAATCAAACTCTAAAATTTTATCAATAATAATAATAAAAGAAACTATTTTAATAATGATAATTTAATGATTGTATATCAAACAATTTTATGAAAATCACATAAAAATAACAAATTTTTTTCAAATTAAATAAAAATATTACAATACTTATGAGGATATTTTTATCTTTTTAATTTAATTAATTTATTTAATTATTAAATTAAATAAAAATATTAAAAGGAGCAAAAAAATATAAAATTTGGGTAAATCAATAGAGTGAAAATATATGTCAGGAGTAACTGTATATTATTTTTCTTTTTAATGGTAAAATATAACGGATAGGGACAGTAGTTAAACACAGTAAAACCTTAGGAGTAATTGTTTGGGGCAATCGTAATTTACGCATTGAGAAATATCGTACTACCTCCGTCCCACAAAAAGAATCCATTATCCATTTTCACACAGTTTAAGAAATTATTGAATTGTTCTAAATTTTAGTGAAATCTAATATAAATTGACAACTTTACCCTTTTACAAAAATTATAATTATAGTGTTAATTTATTTAATATGCTTTGAAATTATGTAATTATTAAGGTAACTTTGAAAAAAGAGCAATTAATGTGCTATTGATTTTATAAGTGAATACTTTTGTGGGATAAGTTAAAAAGGAATAATGAATTCTTTTTATGGGATAGAGACAGTAATATTTTTTTGTAGAAAAGAAAAGGGAACGTCATATAGAAAAAAAAAAGAGACAAAAAAATGACTGAAGTAGTTGCATGACTGATGACACAGACACAGTAAAAAACAGCTGTCTCATCGTGTCCTTTTTAGCTTTGATTTCTTCTATTTTTATGCAAACCTATAGCTGGCAGTCAAAACACCCAGAGTATTAATACTCTGGAGTATGGTAGAAAGGCCCACTTCAAAGTACAAGTTCACCAAAAGAATATGCTCACATAAAATGTGGAAGACGGAGTGCTTTATGTGCAACAACACAACACTGCTCTTTTTTCTTTTTTTTTTTTGATATTTCTTCTCTGAAAAAAGGGCTAATAAGAGCAAAGTGAAATTCAGGAGAAAGCTAAGAGAATCGAGATTCTTTCGATAAAATCCAATTATCATCAAAACACAAAGGAAAAAAAACAAATAAAAGATTTGTCAAATGATATGTGAATGGGAAGGTGTTGGGGTCATTTAGACTGAAACGCGATATGAGAAGGACAGTCTTGAATAGCAGCCATATAAGATCCCTCATGTTCTTGTCAACATCGACTCTCTTCCTTCCTCCGTGACGAGTTATGGTCTTCTTGTTTGGTGTAGAAATTTTTTTTTGACATTTTTTTTATTTTACACAGATGAGAAACTCATAATTTTATTTAGTTATTTTTTTTATTTATATTTAGATCTTTTTAGGTTCAATAATTTAAGGAAGAAGATGAAGAATAGAATTTGGTTTTATTATTTTATCATTTATGGGACCCACATAATTGCCACATCATTTTTGGAATACGCCGTTTAGGAGCAACGTTAAATGAATGGCTTAAATAACTGGAAAAACATAATTTCACAGGTAATTGTCCCTAAAATTACCTTAAGGGCTTATGTGCTCTTGAGCACAAACGTTAGGGGTGATTTAGTACTTTGCCCTTTTGTCTACACTATGACCGCAAAGGAAAATAAAACAAATTTGCTCCAAAAGCATTTTTTTGACAAAAAAAATTTAGGAGGATTAAGCAAAATATATTTTTTTATAAAACTAGTTTTTTTTCTTAATGCTCGTTATTGATATAAATATGTTATCAAATCATTTTTTTAAGTTTTTAAAATTATACCATATTCCTTGATTACTGATGAATTTATGGTACAAAAATAAAAATTTATATACCTTTTTAATTTTAAGTCTTCAATCTTCAATCCATACTTTAATAGTTTGAATGATAAAAATTTTGTAAAATTTTCATCAATTTTTTTAGGTAGAAAAGAACAACCATTTTTCAGTTTTAATTTTGATATATTTATACATCTCAAGATTTAATTACAACTACCCAAAAGCTCTAAAGCCCTATAAGGATTAGAACTTGCTTCAATTAATTACACGTAGCCTTTTAAACTTTAGATTTCGACCAAGATTGCGCATCGCATAACTTCTAATCTATGACTCACTTTCCAAGTATTTACAGTCATTAAATGGCCACGACTTCTCCATGAAAGTTGTAGATCTCGATTTTCTCTTGAAATTAGGCTTTTTAATCACTCAATTCTAAGTCTTCTAGCTCAAGTTATAGCTCGTCAATTGTGATACACTTTCAACTTGCAAATTTCACATTAAAACTTTATATAAGTATGAATTTAAATTAAATAAACTAATTAATCATTAATTCTACTCTCTAAAAATAACATAATTAATCTAAATTGATTAGTAAATAGACTTTAAATTATTAGTTCATGGATATAAGAAATAAAATACTCAAACTAAGCAAAAGCATAGAATTAATGATGATAGAAAAATAAAGCTATTGACTGTAACTCGCTTTTCAAGTATTTACTGTCTTCAAATTGCCACGAATCATTCATGAAAGTTACAGATGTAGATTTTATCTTGAATTTAGGCTTTTGGAGCATTCAATTTCGAGTCTTCTAGCTCAAGTTATGGCCCATCGAATATGCTGAACTTTCAAGCTGTGAATTTCACATTAAAAATATGAATTTCCTATAAAAATTCAATATAAATAAAGATTTAATTTAAATAAACTAATTAATCACTAATTCTACTCTAATCGTATTCTAAATTGATTACTAAATAGACTTCAAATAGTTGATGGCTATAGAAAATAAAACACTCAAACTAATAAAAAATAAACAATTCATATATATACCTTTTAAATTTTAGGCCGTAAATCTTCAATCCATACTTCAATAACTTGAATGAGTAATGGAAAATTTTATTAAATCAACTTCATTATTTTGATCTATTTATCTCTATCAAGATCTAACTACAGTTTTGCATAAGTCCTACAGTCTGTTGGCCACAAGGACCTTAAGGTTCTAATAGTGATTTTGATGATACAAAACATCATGTAATTCTAATATGTTTGCTAAGTGCTTTTCTAGGTAATTGATGCAAAGCAAGCATTTGGAGTTGTTGATGAAGTTTATGAGGAAAGTAATGGAAAGTGTAAGAAGTTTATGAGAGATGTCAAAGCTCTTAAGATGATGAAATTCCTGAGTATGATGGTGAAGAATGTTCATGGGCTTTGATGAGTGCTTATGTACTTGGATGGGTTCAAGTGTTATCCTAAGAAAACACTTGGGTTAAGGGCTAGCTTAAGCTTATGAGTGAGCATTAGCTTAGGTGGATAGGTTTAAGTGTGAACCTAATCAAAAAAACTTGGGAAAAGGTGAGATCTTGGAGTTTATATGCTAAGGATGTGATTTGGAGAGTTTGGGAATGAGTAATATTGATTGGAAAATCAATATTTGAAGCAATCCAAAGAAGCCAATAGTGGGACTACACACTAAACTAGTTTTTAGAGTAGCTTTAGGCACATCTGTTGAGATGGTCTATACCCGCATTATATATGTATGGAAAGCTATGAAAATATACTTTCTACATTAAAAATTGGAATTCAATTTGGAGCATTAGTTTGGGCATTATAGATTTTTAAGTGAATTATGCTAAGGATTGAATGCAGAGAACTGTGCACATGAGCCAAGTTTGAAATGATGCTAGAACTTCTAGGTATGGAATTTGGACTTGAAAATTTATAGAGTTGTATCCCTAGAAGTCTAGTTTTATATGGATTTTAAATCACATCAAAAGGAGTTGAAGATTGGGAGATATGGCTGTTGGAGTGAGAAGTGCTCGGAATAATGGAGCACCAAAATGTCTTGATTTTTTAAGGCATGAAGATGATGGAATGGGAAAACTAACGCAAAGTTGTAGAGAAAGGCTAGAAGATTTCCCCATCAAAATATTAGAGCATTTGGAGGTCTCTACAATAAGTTATGAGTGTCGTAATATCACAACCGCGACCAAAATTTCTAGAAGGTGACTTAGGAACCTGAGGACTAGTCACAAGCATGATTTTAACTCTGACAACCCCAACGATCATATTTTGAAGTATCCATTGGAGATTTGAATTTCCTGGTCAAGACCTACACATCGCCCAAGTGATTTTCACTCTGGCAGGCCATAATGCAGCTCCAAAAGTGGATTTTGATGGGAAAGTGTGACCAACGGTCATATTTCTTTATGAGCCTATAACCCATCAAAATGATTATTTTGGTATTGGAACAACCACCATAATGCTCTCATAACATCTTTCAAATATTGAATCAATTTCTTTGTAATCTTTATAGCTTTCGGTTATGAATGGGTAGTTAGGATCTCTTGGAAGCATTAATTGAGATTTAATGCTTTGGGCTTGAGTGATTAATTACCTTGTACTAGTGTCAATATTATGAGAATTGGGAAACACTATGGTTGGGTTTGGTGTTAGCCTTATAAACACTAGGTTTGGTGTTAGCCTTGTTAAACACTAGGTTTTGAGTGAGCCTTAGAAAAACTCTTTGTAAAGGTTTGGTGTTAGCCTTGTAAAAACTAGGTTTGATGTGAGCCTTAGTAAACAATAGGTTTGTGAGTGAGCCTTCGGAAAACTCATTGTAAAGGTTTAGTGTGAGCCTTGTAAACACTAAGTTCTGAGTGAATGTGTGAAAACTCTCATTGTGTATCCTTGGTGGATAGTGCAACCTCAATTATATACTAGGAGAGTGGATGTAGGACATTGGTTGTCCAAACCACCATAAATCACTTGTGATCTTCTTTTCTTCTGAAATCCTTTATTCAGGTTTTTAAATTGTTAATTTCGCACCAAATCACCCACCCTCTTGGCATTTCAGTTGGTATCAAAGCCTTGTTGCTCATTTTAACCTTCATTGGGAGTCAAAGATCAACCATGGGGAGTGAACATGGATTGTACGGTCTTAAGTCTTCATTTGATGGTGGTGACTTTACATTTTGGAAGATTAGGATGCAATGTTACCTTGATAGTGATGTTATTGACACTTGGGATTGTATAGAGGAAGAATGAAAGCCACCCACTAAAAGAATCTATGGAGAACAAGTGGAGATTCTGAGGGAAGAATGGAATGAAGCTCAAAAAAATGCAAATGGCAAGAATAGTAAGTGCATGACTATCCTTCTTAGTGCTCTTTCAAAAAGGGATTGTGCAAAAGTTCAACATTGCACTTCCGCATATCCTATTTGGAGAGCTACATCAAACTACCATGAAGGAACTAAACAAGTGAAGAATAAGAAGATGAAAATCATGGTGTTTGAATATGAGACCTTCAAGAGGAAGGATAATGAAGATGTCACCTCACTCATCAACTACCTCCTCACCTTGGTGGTGAGCTTGAAGAAACTTGGTAAGATCTATACTCCTTTGGAAATGAATAGAAAAATTCTTAGATCTTTACCAATAAAACAATTTAATTCAAAGGTTGTTTCTATTGAGGAGTCTAAGGATCTATCAACCATCTATACTAATGAGCTCATTGGAAGTCTTCTCATCCGTGAGATGAACATCCTTAAGGATCAAGAGGATAAAAAGCTTGAAGTTAAGGAGAAGGTGAAGAAGACTTTAGCTTTCAAGACCAATCATCATGATCCTAATGAAAGTGATGATCTTGAAAGCAATGAAGATAGTGATGAGGAAGAGGAGCTTGTCAAAGTTCTGTGCAAGATCAAGGTGATAATAAATGAAAGAAGGGGTGCCAAGAAATCCTGAAGAAAGCCTACTTCAAAGAAAGGTGACAAATTCACTTGCTATGGATGTGGAAAGCATGGACCCCTCAAACTGGATTGTCCAAAGTCAAAGAGGAAAGCCTTCAAGAGCACTTGGGATGATGACTCCTCAAATGATGATAAAGCCAATGAGATTTCATATTCTTGTTTCATGACACAAAAGGACTCTTCTCAAGAGGTATGTTCCACATCTCTCTCTTGTGATTCTTGTATTTCTTGTGATGAGTCTTGTGGTGATAATGATGATTGTGTTGATTTTTAGCAAAATGAACTTTTGAAAACCTTGGCAAAAAATTATTAGTATTTTTAAAAATGAGTTTTGGACTTGTAAATCGCAGCCAAGATCTGCATTGTCGTGGTCGCAATTAAGGTCAAACTTTTTAGAAAGTTTCATATGTCACGACGATGCTCTATATCGTGATCACGACTAAATTGTTTTAAGGAAGTTTCTGCTTTATTGATCATGCCCAAGTTTTCAACTTCGCGGTCGTGATCAAACCATAAAAGTCTTTATAAAGCTTCTATCTTTTGAATTGCGTCCATGACTAAGTCGTCAGGGGCACGATTAAAATTTGTTTTCTTATTTTTCAAAAAGGAAAGGAATCCTTGAACATCAAAATGAATTTCAAAGTTTACAAAATGATTTTGTAAAATTAAAAGCTTCTCATGAAAATTAAAAGTTTCTCAATCTAAAAACTCTACCTTGTAGACTTTAGATTAGGAAAATGATTCTTTGAGAAAAGGAAGTTCTAAAGCTTAAATCATCTTTTTTCATTTTTAAAGGAAATGAAGCTTTGAAAAATTTTTGATTTCTCAAAAATCACATAGTGATAAATTTGGCCTAGTTACACAAAAGAGTCATCTAGCTAAAAATCAACTATTCTTGTGAAATCATCCACATCTCATATCTCCATGTCTTGATCATAATCCTAAAGCTTATTGCTCTAAGGATAAATAGGCTAAGGTCCAAAGACCAAAGCCTAAGCATCACATGATTGACAAGCCTAAGCTTAATGACTCTAAATCTCACGCTTCAAGAGTACCTAAAGTCAATCATAGAAATGCACTTATGTACACACGTGTATGAACACACAAAGCACATAATCATGTTTCCTTTTCTTCTTTGTTTATTCATTATGTGTATACATGTATGCCCCCTTGCAAAGCCAATTTAAAAATTGTGAATAGCTCTAATATTCAATGTCATTATTTTATGAGGTATGATTACAAAATTTCTAATGCTTTATAAGGAAAATCCACTTGAAACTTATTTAAATGGATTATTTTTATGACTAACCCCCACGGACCCAAACACATTAGGGTACCAAAGAACAAGTGATATTATATCTTGTAGGTACTTTTGGCATCCTCAAAGATCATGGCATAAATTCAAATATGTTGATGGATGCTCAAGTACAACTTAAGAAAGATAACAAGACTTTTAAAGAGGGGAACTCAAGTTAAAGGGGAGTAAAATGTTTTTTGCAAACATTTCCAACTACTTGGTATCTCAAGCTAATCATTTCCCTCTCATCTTTATCATTATCATCATCTCATTCATAATGTATTTTCTTCTGCATTATTAATAAATGATGATCAAATGAGTTTTTTTTAATTGCTCTCTTTTTTTAATTTCCTAACTCAATCATCTAATTTGCATCATTTTTTAACTAATTATGTGGCCAAAAGCTCTAAATCATGCATAAACATGTCATATAATGCACATACGAATGTATTATTTTCATTCAAATCATGTGAACATGCATAAAATCATCAAAATATTATCAAAGCCACTATGGGAGGCAGTCTAGTTGCCAACGCCACTACTCATAGAGGCGTTGGCCACAAATTCGATTTCTTTTTTATAGATTTTTGACAAATTTCACAATACCCAGTCAATGCACAATCAAATTAAGGAGTTTTGACACTTAGCCGGTCTTCAATCGAGCAAGAAATGTGGAATTTAGCATTGGAAAGTGGTGAAATCAACCCGTCATGAGGAATTCCACCATTTTCGACCCTGAAAACCTCATCCCAAGTTGAGAAATGTCTTATTTCATTCCATCAAGACTCTAAGGACTGATCATCGGCCATTACGCCTCTTATTTCACTCAATTTGGAGATAAAATGAAGAAGATATGAAGAAAAGAAGGAAAAGAAAGCAAAAAAAAAAAAAAACAAGTGTGAATAGTAATGGGGACCTGTTGTCTACGTTTTCTTATATGCCAAAGTGGAAAATTACCATTTCAGTCTCTAAACTTAATTTTCAAACAAGGATGAAAGTTTCCATGCAAATAGTCCCAAAATCAGAAATTAAGGCTAGGAAAGGCCAATCAGAGTTCAATTGGTAGTAAATTTCAGAAATTATCAAAAATTACAGACATAATTACTAAGGAAAGCTACAGGAAGCTTTAGAAAGTTCAAGAGAAATCCTAGAAAATTTCAGAAAAATCTATACACTTTTCAAATCCTGTTTCAAACTCTTAAAGTATTTAAAACAAACCCTAGCGTGTGGATTAGTTTTCCTATGTCCGAACCGGATCCAATCTGCTTCAAACTCTGAAAGCATCTGAAATGAACTTGATCAAATCCCATTTCAAACTCTTAAAGTATTTGAAACAAACCCTGGCATGTGGATTAGTATTCTTTCGTCTCAACTAGACTCAATCTACTTCAAACTCTAAAAGCATTTGCAACAAACTTGATTAAACCTTGTTTTAAACTCTCAGAGTATTTGAAATAAGCATGATCAAACCCTATTCCATACTCTGAAGCATTTGGAGCAAAATTGTGGTATCTGAGCCAGAAAGTCAAATATTCCCCAATGGAGTTATCATCTTTAAAAGTTTTGACGGCAGCCAAGTCAAATAGTCTATGGCAACAATCAAGCCATGATTCCCTAGTGGAGTTATTATCTTCAAAATTTTTGATGATAACCAAGTCAAAATTCCTCAGTGGAGCTCATTATTATTTATTTTTCACTGATGGCTATCTACTCCGTGGCAACAACCAAGTTAGGTATTCCTCAGTGGAGTTTAACATCAATCAAACCAAAATATCCCCTAGATGGAGGTTTTCCCAATGGAGATCTTTAGAAGAAAAATCCCCATTGGAGATAATCCATCCCTAGAAGAGTCAGAAGCAGACATCCCTAGTGGAGCAAGCTCTACACAATTCCCCAAGCAGAATCCAGACACAGATCTAGGCCCCCATGGAGTTAGACCTAGACATCAGAGGTCGAAGGTAGTACTTCATACACCAATGCTGAGGTATGCACTTTCTTTTTAAAAAATATGTGTTTCATCTTTGTCATCATTTTCCATATTATTGGGTAATACTAGAAACCTCCGACAAAGCGGGGGCAAACTGTTAACACCTAATTTATGGATGCAGGAGTGATGAAGTAGCTCGGAGGCCCAATGATGATATCCATGCTTGAAAAGCATGTATTTGAATGGGTTTAGCTCTTTTCCAAATCACAAAAATGTTTTTCAAAAGGTTTCCAAACTTGAAAATGCATTTTTAGAGTTAAAAAGCATTGTTTTAACTTAAAATTATGCATTTGTTCCGTCATAACTTTTTCTACGGGTGTCAGAGTGACCTATTACTATCATGTCTACTATTTTAGGCCGTTATGAACATTTTTGTTTCTAATAAAAATTTTCCAATTTGGTCGTTAAGGGCCTCAAAATTGTGAAAACATTTTATAACTTAGTGATGATGGACCCAATCCAAGTGCATGGGCCAGGCCTAGAATGAAAGTGCAATATGGCCCAGGCCCATAAGCTTTCTGGAAATAAAATTTTTAAAGAGAACAAATGACTGTTTTACCCCTAGTTTTTCAAATTCTTTGCTCTGAATCGATCCTAGAGAAAGCTCTGAACTACTAATATTGCTCTCTCTCTAGCTTTTGAGATTCATTTTTCCAAACCCCTTCTTTCTTCTTAATTCTCTAGAAAAAGAGGGTCTTTTCTTATTTCTTTTGTTGGTGATTCATTGGAGACGAAGCTCTGCCAAAATCCATTCAACAATCTGAGGGACTTAAGCCATTCCTGAAGCACTGTCTGTGCCCAGTCGAGCAATTGAAGGATCTAATTAGAGCAAGGAATCAATGTAAAGTATTTCTAATTAAATCTTTTATATTTTTTCTATCATAACATATAATCATGATTGGTTGATTTGTTCTTGAATGTTCATATGAACTGCCATGCTTTTCATTCTCTCTCATCATATTCTTATGTACTGTCTTTTCGCAAATGATGTGAAATAAATTACCATGATTAAATCTAGGGTTTCTTGCGTTAGATTTAAGTTGGATGTCATTCTAACATGTTTTGCATCATGATTACATGCTTTTAATTGCATTATAATTGCTTTTATATGAATCAAATGTTGTTTTTGTGTTCTTCATTCATTGTACGTATGTTTTCGATGCTATTAAAATGCCATCTAGTTTTAGGTTGGGTTTTGCCATTCTAGATCATTTTTAGGTTGTTTGCATCCATAACCTTTTGTATATACATGCTTTTTGTTGATTTATAGGCTTGAAAAACCTAGAAAATAGCTTTTTTTTAATCATTTTTCATGTATTTTTGCCTGTGGGATCGCAAACGCCACAAGGGATAGTGGTGTTTGGCCCAAACGCCACTCCTTATAGTGGCATTGGTGGAGATTTGACCTGGAATTTACCGTGCATGCTCGTTTGATGTATATTTATGCTTTCACATCGAAATAAGTGACGAGGTAACCTTCTGTAACTTCTTTTGTCACACCCAAAATTAAACTATCGAAACTTCTAACGGTTTGCATAAAATTGTAGTTTTTGAATTATTTTAGCCAAATTATACTCTTTTTCTTCAATCTAACTTTATATTCATCAATAATATACTGAAATGGCCCTT
>CANYLF013043488.1:0-10216 GCA_948193215.1 Bocquillonia castaneifolia
AGAGATGCTTAAGTAGTAAGGAGAGAGATTTGTTGAAATAGTGCTCTTCATTGGTTCATAGTGTTGGAGAAAATACACTATTGATAATATTTTTTGAGATGTTGTACATTCCAGGCCCTTGGTAATGAGGTGTCGTCCATGTTAGCCAACCAATAAGCGCCATTCCCCATCGCTCTTGAAATTTGGTAGGGACCTTCCCAATTGTAGTGGAGTTTGCCGACACCAGCATTACCCCTGCCGATTTCAGCATTTCTCAAGACTAGCTCTCCTTCTTTGAATTCTCTCAGCCTAACTTTTTTATTGTGATACCTGTCGGCCTGGCTTCTGTAAGCCTCAGCTCTTGCTGTAGCATCTTGTCTCCTTTCAGCTAGCATCTCTTTACAAATCATGATTTGCTCATCATTGGAATTGGGATCATAGTTGGCTACTTTGTAAGATGGGACTCCAACGCAACTGGTACTACCGCTTCCATTTCATAGGTCAGGCTGAATGGTGTTTCTCCAGTGGCCTTTTTCGGTATGGTTCTTTCAGCCTAGAGTACCGGATAAAGCTCTTCTGCCCAGTTTCCTTTTGCTTCTTCTAGGCTTTTCTTTAAATCGGTGAGGAGATTATGATTGGTGACTTCAGTCATGCCATTGGTCTAGGGGTATGACACAGATCTAAACTTGTGCTTTATCTTCATTCTTTTACAGAAATCATGAAATCTTTGACAGTCGAATTGTTTTCCATTGTCTGTGATGAGTGTGTGTGGGAGATCGAACCTTGTTATGACTTCCTTGAAGAAAAAGTCCTTTGCTTTGGCTGCTGTTATGGTTGCCACTGCTTCTGCTTCGATCCATTTAGTGAAGTGATCGACTGCTACTAACAAGAACTTCTTCTATCCTGCCGCCTTGAGAAAAGGTCCGAGTATATCCATGCCCCAAGTTGAGAAAGGCCAGGGGCTGCTGATTAATTTTCTCTCAATTGTCGGTGTATGAATCTTGTCGGCATGTCTTTGGCATTTGTCATATCTTTTCACCAACTCTTTAGCATCTTCTTCCATCGTTGGCCAAAAATAGCTTTGCAACTTTGCCTTTCTCTTGATAGTCTTGTATCCTTGATGGGCTCCACAAATTCCCTCATGAATTTCTTCTAAGATCTGTTTCCCCTCAGTTGTAGTTGCGCATCGGCACCAAGGGTGTGATACTAATGTTCTGTACAACACTCCTTTGTAATAAGTGAAATTGCTCTCCTACTTGATCAGTCAGCTTGCCTCTTGAGGATCTTCCAGGACGACACCATTCTCTAGATAGTCAATAATGGGGCTCATCCAATCGTCTCTCCCCTGGATAAAGAAAACATGGGGGCTATCGATGCTCCTCTGTTGAAGTTCTTCTTTCATCTCCATGCTTCGGTATAGTAGGCCTCCCACTGAGGCGGACTTAGCAATCAGATCTGCCTCCTCGTTCTCACTTCTATCAACTTGTTGGATGGCCTATTGCCCCCCATTCTTCTCTACTGTCAATAATAAGTCTTTGGCTCTGGTCTTCATCCTTGACTTAAAATTCTCCTGTAATTTGATTTACCACCAACTAGGAATCACTGATTATCTTGAGATCTTCCGCCTTGACTTCTACTGCTAAAACTAATCCTGCCACCAGGGCCTCATATTCAGCTATGTTGTTTGTGACTTCGAAGTAGATTCGTGCCCCATATTTGATGGCAACTTTGTTTGGGCCACTCAAGACTACACCAATTCATGCACCATGCTCATTTTTTGCTCCATCAACAGAGAGCTTCCATGGTTGTGCTTTGTAAGGCGTCACTTCTGCCCCTCCAATACTTTCTAAAATGAAATTTGCCAACACTTGAGCCTTCATTACCTTCCTTGCCTCATACCGGATTCCATAGTCACCTAACTGCATTGACCATTTTACTAGTCTTCCTGACAGCTCCGACCTTTGCATCACTTTCCTTAGTGGCGGATCAATTCTTACTACTACCAGATAACTTTGAAAATAATACTTCAGTCTTTCGGTAGTGGTGACTAGTGCAACTGCTAATTTTTCTACCATTGGGTATCGGAGCTCTGCATCCTTTAGCGCCTTGCTAATGTAATAGATGGGCATTTGCTTTGATCCTTCCTCTCGAATGAGTACCGACGCCACTGCCTCCTTACATGTTGATAGGTATAAGAATAAGGTGTCACTTGGGATGGGCCAGCTGATTAATGGTGGTGTGGTTAGGAACCTTTTGAGATCTTCGAAAGCTTGCTAGCAATCATCTCCCTATTTGAATTGTTTGATGTTTTTGAGGCTGTGGTAAAAGGGCAAACACCTTCAGGCAGAGCTTGAAATGAATCTTTCCAGTGCCGTGATTCTTCCATTGAGGATCTGGACTTCCCTGATTGTCTTTGGGGGCTGTATGTTGATGATTGCTTGAACCTTCTCAGGGTTTACCTCTATTCCTTTGCTTGACACCATACACCCCAGAAATCTCCCCGCCGTGACTCCAAAGGTGCACTTATCTGGATTCATCTTCATGTTAAAGCTTTCAAGGATCTGGAATACTTTTTCCAGAACGGATGGGTGGTCTTCTCTCTTCTTACTTTTTACGATAACATCATTTACGTACACTTCTACTATCTCTCTAATGAAATCCTGAAACATGAGATTCATCAGTCTCTGGTAGGTTGCCCCTGCATTCTTTAGGCCGAAAGGCATCATTTTGTAACAGTAAGTGCCTTTATGAGTAATAAAGCTTGTCTTCTCCTTATCTTCTTTCTTCATAGGGATCTGGTGATACCCTATGACAACTCCTGCAAGTGTATGGGATAGCTGTAGTATATACTCGGAGTATGAGGTCGAATCCATAGGGACAAACGTGGAAATCTTTCGATTATGGGCATAATTGACAAGAAAGTAAAACGAAAACCCTTAAGTTGATTTTGAAATCATTTTAAAACTAAATCAAACAAAGAAATCAAAAACAAGTAATTAAACGCAATAACAAAAATAATTAAGATTAAGAAACAATCAATAAAACAAGCGCTAGAGTTCAGGATTTCATCTAGAGGGAACAATTCAATTAACAATGTAAATTCACTTAAGCAAGACTTTCCGAAAGTGTTTTAATCCTCTATCGAGGTAGAAAAACGTATTTGATTCAACCAACTATGCTAATCTTGATAACCGGTTGTTATTCTTATTTATTCGTGTGTTTTAAGTCTAATTTGTTCACCATTTAAGTAGATTTCATACTTATTTATTCATATTTTATTGTTTTTTAGTGTTAGGAGCACATGGAGTCGAATTGGAGCGAATTCAGAGTCAAAACGGTCATGAAAAGTTAGAATTTTCTCATGGCCGGCACCTGGCCAGTTCTGGTGAAATTTTAGAGAAAAAGGATGAAAATTCTGGGGCTGGCTGGCACCTGGCCAGCAGCCACCAGAAATCACCCAGAAAGCTGAGGCTGGCCGACAGCGATGCCCAGTCGGCCAGCTCAGTAGAAACACGGAAAATCTTATTTTTTTAGGGTTTTTGGGTATTTTTTTAGATGCACTATAAATATGACTCTCCTAGACTTATTTTGGGAGTTACGCCACATTTAGTTTAAATTATTTTTGAAGAGAAAACACTTAGAAACACTATTTTCTCAAGATCAAAGGTGATTTTGAAAGAGATTTGTGAAGATTCAAGCTTTGTTTGTTCTTCCCAAGACTAAGTTCTTCTTTCTTTGTTTCTATTTTAGTTTTGTTATTGATTGTTATGGATTGTTATTGGGTTTTGAGTATGATTATGAACTAAATCCCCCACTAGAGTGATGGATGCAATCTAGTAGGGGAGTAATTCGATTAACGATATCTGGATCTCTATGTTAATATAGTTTTTCATTGTTTCTTCATTCAATTCAATTTTCAAGTGCTTGATTAACATATTTCTTAATTGGCCACCTAGATCTATGTTTGTTAGGGTTTATGATTGAATCGATGGATTGTTGTAACCCGGAATTGGAAATTGAGCTTGTTTAGAAGTTAATATGGATACGAAAATTAACCCAAACTTGATTTAAAGATGTGCATCATGGATTTGATTGTTTAATCAGTGTGCATCGATAGATTAGCATAGTTGATTGAGTCAAATACATTTTTCTACCTTGATGGAGGATTAAAACACTTTCAGAAGGTCTTGCTTGAATGAATTTACATTGTTAATTGAATTGCTTCCTCTAGATGAAATCCAGAACTCTAGTGCTTGTTTAATTGATTATTTCTTAATCTTAATTTCTTTTGTTGTTGTGTTTATTTACTTGTTTTTGATTTTTTTTATTTGATTTTGCTTTTAAAACGATTTCAAAATCAACTCAAGGTTTTCATTTTACTTTCTTATCAATTGTGCCCATAATCGAAAGATTTCCACGTTTTTCCCTGTGGATTCGACCTCGTACTCCGAGCATTACTACAGCTATTCCATACACTTACGGGAGTTGTCAAGTTTTTGGTGCCGTTGCTGGGGACAACGGAGTGTTATTTTTCGATTACGTATTGTATATTTATTCTTTTACTTTTAGTTGCCGAATTTGGTATTTATGTTGATTTATTTCAGGTAGTGCATGATAACTTGAAATCAATCAAAGAAATTTGATTCATTAGAGTTAGAACCTTTGAATTCTGAGATTGAATGTACATGCCGAGCTAATCATTCAGCAACTTGTCGAAAGAAGTTAGCTAGCGGAATCGAAGAAAGAGTTGAATTGTTTGAGATGAGTTAGCCCAGGAATCAAGATAACCCACCTTATGGGTTGCCACTCAATTTTGAGCCACAAGTGGAAGATGCAAACAACAACGGTGGCAATAATGGGAACAATGGTGCTAATGGTGCTGCTTATCCACCCATCGGAGTAGTCATTGATCCACTACATCCTATCATCAATGTTCAACATCCTCCACAACCAGATGGGTGGCAACCAGGGATAGTTCCACCTCAAGGAAATCCGTGAGCTCTACCACAAGGGAATGGTGATAATAGGGCCTATCTTCGTGATATTCAATGCCCTGTTATCAGTGCATCCCCTTCATGCATTATTTTGAGTGCTACTGCAAGGAATTATAACTTGAAAACTCTTCAATTCAACATGATTCCACACTTCCATGGTTTACCATCCAAGGATGCATTAGCTTTTATGAGGGAATTCTACAGCGTCATTGCAACTTTTCCTTTGAATGGTGTTCTAGAACTTGAGCTGCGGATGAGATGCATCCCTCTAGCATTGAAGGATAGAGCCAAAATTTGGTTCATGAACTTGCCTGAAAGGTTCTATGCAGACTTGGGATGATGTCTACAAGAAGTTCATCACCAAATACTATTCTCAAGGCAAGACTACGGAGCTGCGAACTAAGATCAGCACTTTTTACCAAAATAACGATGAGATTCCCCACTAATCTTTTAGTGACATTCTTTTATGATGGATTGAGTGATAATGGGCAGAATTTGGTAGACACTCATATCGGTATTGTTATGGGTGAGAAGACTTCTAAGGAGATGTGGGATATCTTTGAGATGCTCGCTACTAACTCGCAAATGAAAGCTGGCAGGAATAGGAGGAATCGTTCTGGTGATCAGTCATCTTCTGAAGTACTTAATCACGTGGCTGATCTTACTAAGCATGTGAAAATGTTGTTGGCTAGAGAGCCAAGTCAACCTGATCCTCCTACAAATGAAGCTTGCTACTTCTGTGGTCAACTTGGGCATATATCTACCAATTACACTTATGATGGGAATCAGAATGTAGAAGAGGCAAATTATGTGGGCAATTATGGGAACCATCAACCTAGGAATGATCCATATTCCAATACTTATAATCCAGGATGGCGTAATCACCCCAACTTTGCTTAGAAGGATTCAAATTAGCCTAGTCAACCTCGACAAGGAGCTCCTGGTTTCCTACCAAGGCAACCATATCAAACTCCACATCAACAAGTGCCGCCTCAACAACAAGTGCAACAACCTCCTTAACAACCAGCCAAGCCTTCTTTTAAAGATATGGTGCTCAAATATATGGCAAATCAAGATACTATTGTAAAGGAACAAGGAGTCACCATTCAAAATCTAGAACGACAAATTGGACAACTAGCCAAGCAATTGCAGGAACGACCTCAAGGTGCTTTGCCTAGCAATACAATTGTCAATCCTAAAGAGACGGCGATGGCTATTCAATTGAGGAGTGGAAAGGCATTAGATGAGCCATATGCAACAAAGCAAGGAGACAAAGATGAAGAGTTGGAGCCACCTAAAGAGGATGACAAGGAACCAAGCGTGTAAGTGGAGCAACCTAGGGAAAATGAAGTGATCACTACTCCTATTGTAGCACCAGTTCCCTTTCCCTAAAGGCTAAAGAAAAGGAAGGATGAGGAGAACTTCAATAAATTCTTGGAGATGTTCAAGAAGATTCAAATCAACATCCCTTTCACTAAAGCCATTGCTCAAATACCTTCTTATATAAAATATTTGAAGGAAATTGTGAGTAGAAAGAAAAAGTTGGAGGAGAAAGGTACTATAGCTTTAACTGAAGAATACAGTGCCATAATTCAGAATCATTCTATGCTACCTACAAAGATGAAAGACCCAAGGAGTTTTATGATTCTATGCAATATTAGTGCTTTTATTATTGATAAGTGTTTGTGTGATTTAGGTGCTAGCATTAATTTGATGCCTTTGTCTTTGTTTAGGACGTTGGAGATTGGTGATTTGAAGCCGACAAGGGTGTCATTGCAACTCGCGGATAGATCGGTAAAATATCCTGAAGGAAACATTGAGGATGTTCTTGTGAAAGTCGGTAAATTTTACTTTCCCATTGATTTATTAGTTATGGATATTGGTGAGAACATAGATGTACCTATTATTCTAGGACGTCCATTTTTAGCTATTGCGGGTGCTTTAATTAATGTGAAAAATGGCAAATTAACTTTGCAATTAGGTGATGCTAAGGAAGAATTTGATGTATTGAAAGTTATTAGACATTTTGATTCCATAGAGGATTTAGATGCTTGTTTTTATGGTTGATGTGATTGATCCTTTATTGGAATTGCAATGTGATAAGCAATTATCTAACGATCATCTAGAAACTTGTTTGCAATTGAGTTCTGACATGCAGGATGATGATGAGGAGCTTAAAGCTCAAGCTCAATATCTAGAAGGGCAAGGATTTGTTCGTAGGGAGAGGTTTGAGCCTCTTGATCGACTTCCCAAGGAGGAAAAACCTACAACACCATCCAAACTAGAACTTGCACCTTTGCCTTCTCATTTGAAGTATTTGTTTCTAGATAAGGAAGAGACATTGCCGGTCATTGTGTGGTCAGATTTGACAAAGCATGAGGAGTAGAAAGTCATCGAGCTTCCATGAAAGTACCCCAAGGTACTTGCTCGATCTTTGGGGGATATAATAGGCATTAATCTAGCCTTTTGTACTCAAAAAATTCTTATGGAGTTGAATCACAAATCGATTGTGCAACCACAAAGACGCCTCAATCCGAACATGAAGGAGGTGGTCAAGGCCGAGGTGATTAAATTGCTTGATGCTGGAATCATTTATGCTATTTCAGATAGCAAGTGGGTTAGTCTGGTGCAAGTGGTTCCAAAGAAGGGAGGCACGACAATGGTTACTAATGAAAAGAATGAGGTGATTGCCATACGAACGGTCAGTGATTGGCGTGTATGCATTGACTATAGGAAGCTCAATTTGGCAACTCGCAAGGATCACTTCCCTCTACCATTCATTGATCAAATGCTTGAACACCTAGCGGGTTATAAGTTCTATTGCTTCTTGGATGGCTATTCGGGTTACAACCAAATCCCCGTTGACCCGTTAGATTAAGAGAAGACTACATTTACATGTCCTTATGGTACATTTGCATTCCGGTGCATGCCATTTGGATTATGTAATGCCCCCGTAACTTTTCAAAGGTGTATGATGGCTATCTTCTTCGATATGGTCGAAGACATTATCGAAATCTTCATGGATGACTTTAGTGTTTTTGGCAACTCTTTTGATGCTTGTTTGGCTAATTTGGAGAGGGTTTTAGCTAGATGTGAGGAAACTAACTTGGCATTGAATTGGAAGAAATGCCACTTTATGGTTCGTGAGGGTATAGTCTTGGGGCACAAGATTTCTGAAAAGGGGATTGAAGTTGATCATGCAAAGATTGAAGCAATTGAGAAGCTTCCTATTGCTACATCTGTAAAGGATATTACAAGCTTTCTTGGGCATGCAGGTTTCTATAGGAGATTCATTAAGGATTTCTCTAAGATTACTAGTCCCTTGTGTACTTTATTGGGAAAGGATGTTCCTTTCAAGATGGATGATGATTGTGTTAAAGCTTTTGAGAGGTTGAAGAAGGAGCTAATTTCGGTGCCCATCATTACTTCACCAAATTGGGAGCTACCATTCGTGTTAATGTGTGATGCCAGTGACTACGCCATAGGAGCTGTGTTAGGACAATGCAAAGAAGGGAAGTTGCATGTTATTTATTATGCTAGCAAGTTACTTAATGATGCTCAAATAAATTATGCAACTACTGAAAAAGAATTGTTAGCCTTTGTCTTTGCTTTTGATAAATTTCGATCTTATCTTGTAGGTTCTAAAATAACTGTTTTCACTGACCATTTGGCTTTGAAGTATTTGCTACCAAAGAAGGATGCCAAGCCGCGATTGATTAGGTGGATCTTGTTACTACAAGAATTTAATTTAGAAATCAAGGACAAGAAAGGAATAGAGAACACGGTGGCTGATCATTTGTCAAGGATGCATTCAGAAAGGGAAGTAACTTTTCCCATTAATGAATTATTTCTCGATGAGACATTATGGAATGTAAATAAGGTTGATTGGCCATGGTATGCTGATATTGTCAATTATTTATGTTCTAATACCTTGCCTCATGATTATACTTCGCAGCAAAAGAAGCGCTTCTTCGCTTCTTTGAAAGACTTTGTATGGGATGATCCCTTGTTATTCAAGAAGTGTCCAGATGGCATTATCTGACGTTGTGTGCCCGAAGTTGAGGTTCCGAGTGTCATCCAACATTGCCACTCTGAACCGGCCGGTGGATATCATAGCGTAAAAACGGTTGCAAAGATTCTACAATGTGGGTTTTACTGGCCAACTATGTTCAAGGATACAAGAGCTTTTGTTGCCACTTATGATCAATGCCAACGGACAGGTAACATCGGGAAGAAGCAGGAGATGCCGCAAAAGCCGATTTTGGAGGTCGAGATTTTTAATGTATGGGGACTTGATTTCATGGGTCCGTTTTCATCTTCGTTTGGAAACCAGTACATTCTTGTGGAGGTTGATTATGTGTCCAAATGGGTGGAAGCCGTTGCTCTTCCTACCAACAAGGGAAAAGATGTAGTGAAGTTTCTTAAGCAAACAACTTTTCAAGGTTTGGAGTTCCTAGAGCGATTTTGAGTGATAATGGAGTTCACTTCCAAAATCATCAATTTCATGCCTTGTTGGAGAAATATGGATGCAAATTCAAGACAGGGACACCATATCATCCTCAATCTAGTGGGCAAGTCGAAGTTTCAAATAGAGAGATCAAGCAAATATTGCAAAAGACGGTTAACTCTTCGTGTAGGGATTGGTCATTAAAGTTTGATGATGCCTTGTGGGCGTATCGCATTACCTTTAAGACACCCATTGGTATGTCTCCTTATCGTCTTGTCTATGGCAAAGCATGTCATTTGCCCGTGGAGTTGGAGCATCGTGCATTTTGGGCGATCAAAAGGTTGAACTTTGACTTGAAAACGGCGGGTGAAAAGAGGTTGTTTGATTTGGCGGAGTTGGATGAAATCCGCCGTGAATCTTATGATAGTGCTTGCCTTTATAAGGAGAGAACTAAGGCATGGCATGATAAGAATGTGATTAGGAAAGACTTCCATGTTGGGAAACAAGTTTTGCTTTTTAACTCAAGGTACAAGCTCTTTCCAGGAAAATTGCGTTCTAGGTGGTCCGGGCCTTTCAAAGTCACAAGGGTGTTGGGAAATGGTGCTTTTGAGCTTGTTGGCAATGAACAACATCCGTTTACAGTAAATGGAGAATGATTGAAAGCATACTACACCGCCCCAACCTTCTTCTCAAGCAATTGAAGCATCACTACGTCTAGCTCTAGACATTAAAGAAAGCCCTAGTGGGGAGGATAACCCACACTTTTAATTTTCATGTCTTTTATTTATGTGGTTGT
>CANYLF013044747.1:0-10720 GCA_948193215.1 Bocquillonia castaneifolia
CCTGACATGAAGAACGAATTTCAATTTTTCATTTTTTTCTTTAATTTTTTAAAAGAGATCAGCATGTTAACCATGGAAAAGAATGATTTACCCATTGCTGTGACCAAAGGAAGGCTAGACAACATAGAAATGCAATGGTAATTTTCTCACACCTCTCCCCTTTTTCTTTTGATTCATCTTCTACAAATTGAATTTACTCATACCAGTTTACTGCATGCAATACTTAGGCCAGAGCAGCAAAGAACCAAGCAAAACAGAGGTAAAATCAGCCTGCCTACGTACTACTCCGTAAATGTGATAGGTAGCGTAAGAAACATATCAACTGCTCTGTCCTATGAGCAGTTAATAGCTCACAATCCTCTTTGTATTCCTAATCCACCCTTAATTAACAATTCTCTGTGCATTGCAGAAGGCAAAAGCGGCTCATGCAGATGTTGGGCAACCATGGAGCTTCGATAGAGATGCCTTCAATTTTCCCACTTGGAGGACCTGGACCTGGATAAGTTGGTCCAATTCCTACATTGGAGTTGTAGCCCAGAAGCCCAAGTGTGAGTTGCATGGCAGAAGTGTAAATTGCCCCTAAAAAAAGGTGCATAATAATAATGGCAGCTACGTAATTAAGTCCAACAGTTCACCGAAAGGGCAATGAAAAAAGGAAGCCCAAGTGTGAGGAGCATGGCAGAAGTGTAAATTGCCCCTAAAAAAAGGTGCATAATAATAATGGCAGCTACGTAATTAAGTCCAACAGTTCACCAAAAGGGCAATGAAAAAAGGGTCAAGTAAAAAAGGGTCAAGTGTAAATATACAATGTATATGAGGCTAAAAAATAATGGCATCATTGTTAATAAACCAATAAAGCAGGAATTCCATGAAGAGGGAAAAAAAAAAGGGACATCTCATAATTACATTCAAAGTAAATGGCCCAACATGTAATTAAAACTTGACAGAGGGCTTAAAATTTGACAGAGGGCTTAAAATTGAACGAAGAAGCTATTTGGCTACTGTACAAACTACACTACAGTATTATTACTTCAACTTTATATATATATATATATATATATATATATATATGAACATCTAATTTATATACATTTATTTATATTTTCAATTTAAAATGTTATACTCTCATTTTTTTTTTTTTTGATAAAAACAGAAATATAAAAATCTCTCTTTCTTTTCTCTCCACAATCTTTCCCCTCTTTTCATTCCATTCATCCTTTATTCCTAAATAAAGGGTGAAGCGCCTCGAAACAAAGGGTGAAGCCCCCAAGTTTGAGGGATTTAAGTCCCTCTAATTATGAGTTTGTAACATAAAAGTCTCACTGTTAGCATCAAATCAATTATCATCAACCAAATTATATCATCTTATATTCCAATAAATTTAACATATTTTATCATGACATCTCACCAAAATTGGTATCATTTTAACATTTGTTTCTATTTTTTATGAATTTATGAATTTTATTAAATTAAAAGGTAAAAATAATAATTTTATGGTCAAATTATTTTTATTATTTTTTTATAAATTAGATTGCATTTCTCTTTACTCACATATAAAATTTCATATCAAAATTCATTAAAATAAATTTTTTATAAGGTAAAAACTAATGACGATGATTTTTATATTACAAAATTAAAATTCAAAGATTTTTAAATTACGAATTGAAGTTTAGGGAATTTAGTGGGAGGGAGAATATAGTCCCGAGACCATGGATGAAATTTACCACAATTTTGATTTGCTTGCAAAAATTTAAATTCAAAAGTTGATGAGAATTCATATATATTTTTACATATAAGCTTTAGGGGTATATAACTAAAAAGGGTGGGGTTAACATTTTTTTCCAAAGATGTGCCTAATATTCTTAGTTTCATCAGTGTCCTCTCTGGCCATATTGTCCAAAAACACTCAAGCAATATAGAATTTCCCTTCCTTTTTATGCAATCAATTAATAAACTTTGTGAATGCATAGTATATTCACCAACTAGAGGAATGCAGCTCCAGACGAGACAAACACTGGAGTCCAGACCAATGATTTATAGACAGCAAGACAGTACAACAGTCCAAATAAAATGTTTACAAGCGTTGACATGTTCGACCAGCCTCCATTTGTTTTGTCGTTTTGGCTCGTGACTTGGTCCTGTACACTTAATTAAATTCGAAATTACCAAGAAAATGTCACCAAGTTTCCCTCATTAATCACTAATTAATCTCTCTCTCTCTCTCTCTCTCTCTCTCTCATTCGCTTAAAAAAAAATTATCCGCCAAGAAAATATCCAACGGTAATGACATGTCAATGCCCATGGATCCCAGGCCATCATCCAATGACAACATGAATATGAGCTATTCATCAATGGAAATGGCTATGCAAATGAGTTTCTACTGGGGAAAACATGCTACAATTCTCTTCTCCGGATGGCCAAAAGACAGTCTTGGTATGTACATTTTGGCTCTATTTTTTGTGCTTTCGCTTGCTCTTTTTACAGAGATTTTGTCAGCCTCGCAAACAGCTTTGCTCAGCCCTAATCCTATTGTGAGTGCGTTCATTCAAGCGAGTCTTTATTCTGTTAAAGTGGGTTTTGCTTATATGGTGATGCTTTCTGTCATGTCTTTCAATCTCGGAATCTTTATTGCCGCTGTGGCCGGCCATGCGCTCGGCTTTTTTATTGTCAAGGCTCGGGCTCTTACCTCGGCCAGCCATCTGGAAGTAAGTGACAACGATCGGATTCCTAAAGTTTGATTTTTTTTTTTAATTTTGTTATTATTTTTCTTTAAAAAAAAAAAAAAAAGCTCAACCCTACCACTAAACTGTACTTGACGGATCTATAGTTTGATTTTGAA
The DNA here is from genome assembly GCA_948193215.1 of Bocquillonia castaneifolia. Classification (NCBI taxonomy): domain Eukaryota; kingdom Viridiplantae; phylum Streptophyta; class Magnoliopsida; order Malpighiales; family Euphorbiaceae; genus Bocquillonia; species Bocquillonia castaneifolia. The sequence continues at coordinate 2,840 of CANYLF013044747.1, forward strand.
TTGTTATATCCTCAGTTGTATTTTGTTTCGTTGTTCATGAGTAATTACTAATTAGGGTGTCCATATTTTGAGTTTAGTTTATTTTGTTCTTTAGACGATAGTGATACAAATATTTCCCCTTTTTTATAATACTAGGAAAAAATTCCTGACGTGCCTCGTTATTGGTACAAGTCATTTTTTTTTTACTTTTTAAAACTAAATTATATTACTTGATTACCAATCAATTTATAGTATAAAATAAAAATTTATATACCTTTTTAATTTTAAGTCTTTAATTTTCAAATTTGCGTCTTAATTTTAGATCTTCAATTTTCAATCCATACTTCAATAATTTAGATGATGAAAAATTTTGTATAATTCTCATCAATTTTTTTAGATAGAGAAGAACAACTCATTTCCGGTTTTAATTTTGATATATTTATACATCTCAAAATCTAATTACAGCTGTCAAAAAGTCCTAAAAGGATTAGAACTTGTTTCGATTAATCACACTCAACCTTTTAAAATTTAGATTTCGACCAAGACTGTACATCACATAACTTCTGATTTGTGACTCACTTTGCAAATATTTACAGTCATTAAATGACCACGACTTATGCATGAAAATTGTAGATCTAGATTTTCTCTTGAATTTAGCTTTTTGAATCACTCAATTCTGAGTCTTCTAGCTCAAGTTATAGCTCGTCGAATGTGATACACTTTTGACTTGCGAATTTCACATTAAGACTAAATATAACTATGAATTTAATTTAAATAAACTAATTAATCATTAATTCCACTCTAAAAAGAACATGATTAATCTAATTTAATTACTTAATAGACTTTAAATAATTAGTTCATGACTATAATAAATAAAATACCCAAACTAAGCAAAAGCATGGAATTCATGGCAGAAAAATAAAGCTATTGATTTGTAACTCACTTTTTGGGTATTTACTGTCTTCAAATAGCCAAGACTTTTTCATGAAAGTTGTAGATGTCGATTTTATCCTGAATTTAGGCTTTTGGAGCATTCAATTTCAAGTCTTCTAGCTCAAGTTATGGCTCGTCGAATAAGCTAAACTTTTCAAGCTGTGAATTTCACATTAAAAATATGAATTTCCTACAAAAATTCAATATAAATATGAATTTATTTTAAATAAACTAATTAATCACTAATTCTACTCTAATCATAATCTAAATTGATTACTAAATAGACTTTAAATAGTTGATGGTTATAGAAAATAAAACACTCAAACTAATAAAAAAACAAATAATTCATTTATATACCTTTTAAATTTTAGGTCTTAAATCTTCAATCCATATTTCAATAACTTGAATGATTAATGGAAAATTTTATTAAATCAGCTCCACTGTTTTGATCTATTTTCTATCAGGATCTAACTACACTTTTGCATTAGTCCTAGAAGGATTAGAAGTTGTGTTAATTAATTCTAAATAGTTAATTATTTTAAAATTTCGATTTCAACTAAGATTGCACATAACTTCTGATCTGTAACTCACTTTTCAAGTTTTTTTCAATCTTCAAATAGCCACGACTTTTTCACGAAAATTGTAGGTATCGATTTTTTTTCTTAAATTTAGGCTTTGAATCACTCAATTCCGAGTCTTTTAACTCAGATTATGGCTCGTCGAATGTGGTGCACTTTCAAGCTGTGAATTTCACATTAAAACCCCAAATTTCCTATGAAAATTAAATATAAACTCGAATTTAATTTAAATAAACTAATTAATCACCAATTATACTCTAATAATAATATAAATTGATTACTAAATGGAATTTAAATAATTAATAGATGCCTATAGAAAAAAAAATCCAAACTAATAAAAAATAAAAAAATTCACGGTTAAAAAAATAAAAAAAAATTATACACCCTTTTAAGTTTAGATCTTCAATTTTCAATTGATGTTTTAATAGCTTGAATGATGGAGAAAATTATGAAATTAAATTCATTGCTTTTCATGAAGGAAGGAGAAAACCTAATTAAACTTGAATTAATCGTTGAAGCCTTTGAATTTCTTATCCACCATGAAATCCTTTTAAGCTTTCTTGTGTATTTTTAGAGAAAGAAAAGAGATATTAGTTTTCCAATCTTAGTTTCCATCTATTTATAATGCTTAAACCTTAACTAAGACTGCTCACAAATCCTAGAATGATTAGGACTTCTTTTAATTAATTCTATATAATAATTCCTTATAAAATTCGGATTTTTCCTAAAACTTCACAGAGCATCTACCTTGTGACTCAATTTTCGGATATCTACAGTCTCGAAACGGGCATGATGTCTTCATGAAACATGTAGATCTCGATTTTTTTCTTGAATTTAGACCTTTGAATCACCCAATTCCAAGTTTCCTAGCATAAGTTATGGCCTATTGAAGTTACTGCATTGTCAGACTGTGAATTTCACATTAAAAACTCAAATTTCCTATGAAAATTAAACATAAACTCGAATTTAATTTAAATAAACTAATTAATCACTAATTCTACTCTAATAATAATCTAAAATGATTACTGAATATACTTTAAATAATTAGTTGATGGCTATATAAAAAAATCCAAACTAATAAAAAATAATGAATTCACTCTTAAAAAATAAACAAATTTATATATCTTTTTAATTTTAGGTTTTCAATATTCAATCGATGCTTTAATAGTTTGAATGATATGAAAGAGAAATTTGTAAAATTAGATTAATTATTTTTCATGAAGGAAATAAAAAACGTAATTAATATTAAATTAATCATTGAAACCCTTGAGTTTTCTTATTTACCATGAAATTCTTTAAGCTTTCTTATTTAGTTTTAGCGAGAGAAAAGAGATATTAATTTTCTAGCCTTTTGTTCCCTCTATTTATAGTGTTTAAACCCAAACTAATGCTGCTCACAAATTCTAGAATGATTAGGACTTGTTTTAATTAATTCTAAATAATAATTCCTTGTAAAATCCGAATTTCCCCTAAGACCGCAAAAAGCGTCTAACGTGCGACTCAATTTTTAAATATCTATAGTCTCCAAACGGGCATTACTTCTTCACAAAAGTTGTAGATCTTGATTTTCTCCTAAATTTAAGCATTTCAATCACCCCAATTCCGAGTTTCCTAGCCCAAGTTATGACCCGTCGAATTTGATTCTAAAAATCTAAATTTATTATGAAAACACAAACGATTAAATAACTCTAAAATTAATTCGTATAATAAAGTGAAAATTCAATAAATATATAATTTTATATCTTTTAATCATAATAATATATATTTATAATTTCAATAATTGATAATTTCATGATTAAATTTAACTCAATCCATATATTATATGGATTTTTATATTTTTTTTCAATTATAATGTTTTTAATATATATTTGAAATTTTAATTATGAATATTTTTAAATTCTAATTGGCTAAGAATTTTATTTTTTATTAATAAACAAATATATCCCAATTATAATTGATTAAGAAATTTCATATTTGCTATTAATTAATTAAAATAATTATTAAATTACTATTTAAACACCCCGCCCACCCCCACCCCCCCCTTTTATATATGTTATAGATATAGATTAAATGCTACAAATATTAGGCACTTTTACTTTCCTTTTTTTGGCAAAAGGTACAAATGGACTCTTAAAGTTTTTCTCAAAGAATATTTAAGCCCCTAAACTTTAACTCGGTATAACTCAGCCCTTGAATTTATGAAAATCGGTAAAAATCGGCCCCTTGGATAATGAAAAAATTAACGACGTTAGTCAAAGAAGCTGATTTGTACCGATTTTATAAGTTTAAGGATTGAGTTATATCGAGTTAAACTTTAGAAACTTAAATATCTTTGAAAAAAGTTAAAGGGTCTATTTATACTTTTTACATTCTAAAATTATAATTTTTAAAAATTATTTCATCTTTAAAATATATTGAGATTTTATCATATTTTAAATTGATTTATCATCAATAAAAATTTATCTTTTACACATAACACACACATATATAGATTATAATATCGAGTTTACAAAGTTTTATAATTGAAACACCAATGTGTTATTTTTTAACCTAGTAAAATTTGTACATTAATCTAAATTTTAAATATAATTAGTAATACTTCGAAATAAAATTAATAATGTATAATATGATTTTTAATAACAAAATCTACTTCAAAATATTTAAAATATATAATAACAAATTTTATTCGGTTGAAATCCATTTAGGTAAAATAAATTGATTATATTTTACATAAAATTCATTTATTTTAAATACGTTTAAAATTTTATTTTAAATATAACCGATACATTTTGCTTAATATATTTTATTTTATTATTATAAAATCATATTTTATATTCTTAAGATTTTCTGAAAGTGCCGCTAATTTTATTAAAATTTTAAATTAATGTAGGCTAGAAAATAATATTTATATTAAAAAATAAAAATTTAAATAAACTATATCATAAATTTTTTTTTTTTGATAAGTAGTGATTTTATTAAAAGCCACAAGGAGTGGCAAAGCTCAAATGTTTTTGCCACTTAAGGCTATGACACGAGCAAAGGAATAGAGAACCCAGAATACAATAGAACGAATCAAATTAACACAAGAAGGTGGCTGAAAACCTTACTAAGTCACTAGCTAAAAAAGGAAAAGAAAATCTTAGCTTAACCAAATACATTTCTAAGAAAATACTTTTATACATAATATCTCCTGGACTATTCTCATCTCTAAAAATCACCCTGTTACGATATTTCAATATCTCCCAAACTAGCAACAGTCACAGAGTCTTCCATAACGAGTTTTGAAATTTCCCCTTATCAAACAATCCATTGCCTATAGAAGTCTATAATGTTCTGAGGCAACACAAAAGAGAATTCTGCCCATTTTAAAACTTCCAACCAAACACTTCTAGCAAAACGGCAATGGAGAAGATGAGATTGAGTCTCAATAGCATGACAAAAATGGTAGCTCCTCATGTCCAAATCCAAAATATGTTGGTAGAATTGAGAAAAAGTGAACTCTAGGAAAGTGGATTCATTTTAAGACTAACTTTTACCATAAATTAAATATAAAAATTTATAAAATACACACACACATATAGTGTGAAAGATAAATTTTTATTGTCTATAAATAAATTTAAAATAAGATCGATTGTTCATATATTTTAAAAGTGAAATAATTTTTTAAAAAATATAATTATAGAATGTAAAAGGTATAAATAGACTCTTTAACTTTTTTTAAAGAATATATAAACCTCTAAACTTTAACTCGGTATAACTTTACCCTTAAACTTATAAAAATTGGTACATGTCAACTCCTCTGACTAACGCCATTAATTTTTCTGCTATCGAAGGGGCTGATTTATACTGATTTTCATAAATTTAAAGGTTGAATTGTACTGAGTCAAAGTTTAGAGACTATGATATTCTTTGAGAAAAACGTTAAGGGCCTATTTGTATCTTTTGCCTTTTTTTCCCTTAACTATGAAAAAATATTAATTTAAAACATAAAGATAATATAATGCCTTCCCTTGTCTGTTGTCATAATTGCTTTTACTTTAGTAAAAACTAGATATGTGCCTACGCGATGTGCGGGTATATATTTTAATTTGTTTATATATAAATAATTGATAGATATTTATCAAAAAAATAAATAAATAGTTTATGGATATTAATTAAAATAAAAGCGATAAAGGAAGTATTGTATATTATATAAAAAATTATAATCACATTTTAAAGTGACATTAATGTTTTCTTTTGATAATTGTTATCCTGGGTATTTGGAGTCCCATTTGGGGCCCAACTCTCCCCATGCAGCTCTAAGGATCAAACTTTCGACCTCCAGACGTAAAGCTGCAAGCCCAAGTGGTTTTACCACTTGAACCACGCCTCATGGGAAGTGATATTAATTTTATATATCTAAAAAATAAATGTCATAAACTAATAAATATGGTATCACCAATTTAAATACGAATTACTTTAACTTTGATTAATTTTATATATCCTAAGATTTTGAAAAAAGATTATACTTTTTAATTGAATATATAATTAAATAATCAAATTTTCATAAAATTATTCATACTTTAATACTTAAAAAATATTATAAATATAATTATAAAATGTGATAAAACTATTAATTTAAAGATAAATTTTTATTTCGTTATTTTTGTTATCTTTTTATTATAATATAATATGTCACTAAAAAATAAATTGAAATTAACTTGAAAAAAATCTAATTGATTTTTGATAAATCATAGATGAAGTAATATATTAATAGACACATACTCATATATAGTAAATTTTAATAATTTTATATGAATATTTTTAAGGTTTAGAAATTTATTTTATGGAAAAATATTCTAAGCATTTTGTATGAAAATAGTTTATGAATTATTTAATTTTTAAATCAATTAACATTAATTAATTGAAGGTAGTAGGTTTGCATATTTTATTTATTTATTATATATAAAAATGCAAAATATACTTGAATTACAAAAATGTAGTTTAAATAAAGGGGTAATTATATTTTACCCCCATGTGTTTTACCCTATACACTGAATGTCCCCTCACTTTTGAAAAATACAATTTTTTCCCTTTATATTTTATTTTAATTGTACTAATTACCCCCTTTCTATATAATTTTAATCATTTTTTATTAAGATAAAAAATAAAAAATCATAAATAACTTCAAAATATGATATTATAATAATAAAAATATGCAAATTGATATCTAAATATATTTTTAGTATAAATATAAATACTTATAAAGTCTAATGATAAATATAACCATTGGCATTTTCATTTATAATAAAATATATCTAGACACTAATTTGGACGTGTTTCTCATTATAATATCACATTTTGTTTTTAATATAAGTTATTGCTTTTAATTTAAGATAAAATAAACATCAATAAATTAATTATTAAATCACCTCAAAACCCTAAACCCACCACTTCAAAATTCAAAAAGCTCTGACCAACACAATGGTGGTTACCAACCGAAATCTACTACCCTCAACCTTACCAAATATCTAAACACTTTTAACCCAACCTCTGATCCCTCAGTGATGTATTTTGAAGGCTATTTAGAAGGGTGGAAGGTGTTTAAATTGCAAAAGTTGTCCTGTGGGATTCATGGCATGATCTCTTCGGAAATCAAACGTAATAAAAAAAAAAAACCTCCACTTTGGCTTCATCAGTGTTCATCAAGATCATAGCATACCTTCGGTGATTAGCAAGATTAATAAGATTTCTATTGGTTCCTTTAGGCTTCGTGCCTTTCCAACACTTTATCCTAACAAACCCTCACTATAAGCTTCTCCTAGGGTTGCACTGCCTCATCAAGAAACTCATCCCAGAGTGATTCATAAGCCTTATCATCGAGACAACATATCTTATGTCGAGGTAGCTTGCAATGACATTAGGCAAAAAGGGGAGATTAGCTCGAATGTTGAGCAAAGGCCAGCTTTCATATTTAATGGAACTTTAGAAGCTCCTGCATGGATTAAGGCTGCATGTATTGGAATTATCAAGATATCAAATCTCTTATTTCCCTAAAAATTGTCATGACTGAAAGAGGTATTCAGTTCACATCAATTGTGCCTTTGGGGGGATAACAAACCTTGATTTATTTCTCTTCAGAAGAGGAACTGAAAGATTATATGTCGGATGGGAAATTATATGTGAATGATGTCTTTTCAGAATTCTTGCCCTTTACTGCTTGCCCTTATCACTCTAAGAGATATGCATGGATTGATTTCTTTGGTGTTCCAGTTAAGTACATGACATCAAACTTGAATTTTTGGCAGCTAAATTCGACAAATTTGTTTCTTTCCATGATGACTTTATCAATATGAGGAGATTAGAAGTGGTTTCTTGTTTGATCTCCATCTTTAGCAGCCCTATCCAGGGG